>AYEL01088993.1:0-38773 GCA_000484575.1 Olivierus martensii | reverse complement strand
ATATACTGTATTTTAAATTTTTTTTTTTCTTTTTGCTAATTTTATATTTTAGTTTTTATTTGTATTTGTTCAAATGAAAATATTGTAAAATTCAATTGTTTTGAGATATCTCCAATGCTTGTGCAGGTGATATGTGAATTCTGAATTTTTCTCTTCTGATATTTCAATTGAAATGTTGTTCCCATGTCTTTGGCTGTGATTTGTAATAACTTGTCTTTTCAATTAAAAAAAAAAAAGAATAATTGTTTTTCTTTCTTTATTAAAAATGGATTTATATTGTCAATTTTACTGTTTTAAGCAATTCATATTTAATGATTTCATATATTTTTCTCTAGTAATGATTGAAAAATATCAGGTACAATATATTCAAGCTCTAATTCTGCAATTTTAGAGATGTGAAAGTGTAAACCTTTTTCTTTGTGCTTGATTTCTACAAAATGTGAATGTTTGTTAAATATTTTTTTAAAGTTATTAATCACTTATGGCCTTTAATTTTCGTATCTACAGCTAAATAAAATTGAGTATTATATTTATCAATTGTTTTTGTATATTGTATATGAAATTCAGAATTGTAATGTTATTTTAAGATGCAAAATTATGCAGAAACATGAAATATATTGACTTCAAAACCAACAATAAATTAAATATGAAAAACTGTAATGAGATGGCTTGTTTCAAAAGTGATTTGAGCATCCAGATATCTCTATAAAGACAATAATCACAGTTCAATATTTTTTGTTGATTTTTCAAATATATGTTAACATGAAAAAATTAAAAATTACGACATGTATACATTCATCTAATGTGCACCAAATTATTGTAATAATGTTTAATCTTATGAACAACAAAAAATTTTTATTGACATTAATATTGATTAGACAAACAATTTTAAACAGTTATTATTAGGCCAGACAAATAATTTTAAATTTTTAGTCACTTAGGCCAAATTTGAGAGAGAGTACATATTTTGAAAAAGAATAAATTAGCATGGCACCTTGATACTTTTAAGTATTGTAATATTTATATAAGGTGTATTTGAGTAATACAGGTAGACATTCAAAAATCCAGCAACCTCTGAACCTGAGGAGTGGCAGATTTTTGAATATGCCAGATAATTGAAGGTTTATATATGCTGTATATATTTAATAGAAAATTACCATATTTACAGTCATATGTTTCACAAATGGTTTGCACGGATACACTGTTACTAAGTTTTTTAGTATTTCCACTTTCTCTGCAATCGATAATGCATGATGTTTACATTTTATGCCACATTTCTTTGCTGAATCCATAATTGGGCTAAACAACAGCAATAGTAAAAAAAGAAGGAATGAGCAGAGCTACATTTTAGCATTGGATTTTGGCGATATTTTTTTTCATCTGAAAGAGCATAAACAGTAGATGAAGAATCACCCCTATATTGGGGACCACTACTCTAGCGTTTTCGAGAGAATCACCCCTATATTGGGGGCCACTACTCTAGCGTTTTTGAGAAAATTCTTTTGAAATTTCAGAAATTTTTTGTTTTACTTAAATAGCGAACGCTCGGAGGCAAGCAACACTGAACAATTGAGAATGGTGTACATCAAAATGTCAATGGCAGCTCCAGAAAACAGTGGCGCGACAGTGCAGGGAAATTTGAAAATATGCTCCTGAAATTCATGCCAGAATACTGAATAATCTGGAATTTCGGTTGCCAGATTTTTGAATGTCAACCTGTATAAGCTTTGGTAAAACTGAACAAAAAAAAAAATGAACAAGTAAAATCAGTTGTTAAAATTTAAATTTTTCTGTTCAGTACTTTTCAGTTCAATGCTTTCCCTTAAAAAATCCAAGTTTCAGGAAAATTTACTTTTTTTGGAATCTGAAAATTTTAGTTCTCTTATGTCTAGTGGTTAAGAATGATGAAACTTCTGTTAATACAATCAAACTCCAATAAGATGCCACCATCCGTTTCAGGATAATTTTGGTGGTTAATCGGGGCTGACAGTTTATCGAAAACACGTGTGGTATATAAGTGAAAATGAACTCCGAATTTATTAAATTCAGTACATTTATATTTAACATCCAAACTTAACATTTATAAAAAAACTGTAAACTTTGCAACAATGGATGACTGGTGTTTCAAATAAGAGGAGCCTTTCGTGAGTGTTGAGCATAGTGAAACATTAACAAGACTTCACATCACTTGATTAATTGCTATGGAAACGATTTGGTTCTTACAATCTTAAATTTTCTTCGTGTGAACCAGGCTTAGAGAGAGACATGCTTAACCATTAACTTCATCTCTCCCACTGTTTACAAATGAATCCAGAGAGCTTTTCATATATACAATACTAATGAACATCGGGGATGTGAGTCACCTTACATGCCCTTGGCAGATTAACGAGGACAAATACAAATACCAAAAGGAATACTTTAGATGTTTCTACTGGCAGATGGCGACTTATCAGGGTTTAACATAGGAAGATCTGTTCCACCAAATTTCTTGGTCTCAATAAGATGTCCCGCAGATGGCGACTTATCAGGGTTTAACATAGGAAGATCTGTTCCACCAAATTTCTTGGTGGTCAGCATGGGTGCAGCTTAATAGGGGACATCTTATTGAGTTTAATAACAACACTCTAGCACTTCAAATGCTGAAATAGAATTATGCCTGAACTCAAGTATCAGATTCTACTATAATCAAGTGCAGTCAGAACATGCAAATGAAAGGAAATTAAGGCTAAATGCAAGTAAAATCATCAATTGCTTTATAAATTTCCATATTGGACCTTAAGATAGTTATTCTATAAAAAAAATATACAGAATTAAGGCTAAATGCAAGTAAAATCATCAATTGCTTTATAAATTTCCATATTGGACCTTTAGATAGTTATTCTATAAAAAAAATATATGTTTAATTTTGATTTTCTGAAAGCTAGACTATTTACTTATTTCAAAAAACATATCTCAATTTCAACAACATACAATCAATCACGGTAACTTTGGACCACTTTTTTCCAAAATCTGATTATCTGAATTATACTTGAATTCATATATGAACTGTTAGAATTTATGCATTTTATACCAATTAGAGAGAATTTGTATTTTTTAGCAATGGCACACTATTTTATTGTGATCCAAAGTTAGCTTTAGAATTGGGAAACTTTGGACCATGGGTTAAAAATTAATTGTAACATTATTTCTGCAAATTTGAAGTCCAGGACAAATATTAATTAAATTTAAATTCTAACAAATATGAGAAAAAATTGCCTCAGCTAACTGTATCCAGAAATTTTTTTAACATATTAAGGAGAGTACATTTTTGCTACTATTAAAAAAATAATTTCATCATAACTTTTTTTAATAGTAAAAACAAGTTAGTTTTTTCATGTTGTTTTATCCTTGAAACTGTTAATTTTTTTTTATTTAAAGAATTAAACTTAGATATAAAATTAAATAAATGAAAAGTTGTAAGAATTAAGATTACTAAATAAAATACAGTCAAACCTCTTTAAGCCGCCCCTCTATAAACCGCCACCCTCGTTATTTGCCTGATGAAAGCCAATAACAAATCTCCTCCTTTATGTTAAAACATGAAATTCCTTCTATAAACTGCCCCCTCACTAATCGCCAACCAAAACATGAAATTCCCTCTATAAACCGCCACCTCACTAATCACCAATCGTTAAAACATGAAATTCCCTCTATAAACCGCCAGCTCACTAATCGCCAACCGCCACTTACAATAACAAATCTCCTCCTATATGTTAAAACATGAAATTCCCTCTACAAACCGCCACCTCACTAATCGCCAACCGCCACTCTTTCTGGAAGCAAAACCGGTTCATTAGTAGACAAATCAGTTGTTTAAACTGCCAAAACAATCAAATGACAAGGTCAACCAACACAAATAGACACTAGAGAAGATGGCATTTAAGTAATTTATCTGTTAACATGACACAAATAGAAACACTAGAGAAGATGGCAATTAAGTAATTTATCTGCATTAGACTGTAATCTCGCACCTGTGACTATTCACATCCGTTTTCAAAAGAAACACTAGAGAAGATGGCAATTAAGTAATTTATCTGTTAACATTTTAGAGAGGATGGCAATTAAGTAATTTATCTGTTAACATTTATTAGACGATGGCAATTAAGTAATTTATCTGTTAACATTTATTAGTCTGTAATCTCGCACCTGTGACTATTCACATCCGTTTTCAAAATGAGCTATTCCAAAACTTCAAACGGATTTTTAAAAAATAACCGTTTAAAATAGGAGAAGACTGGAGAACCTAACCTCGACTTTGCAGAAGAAGAACCGTTTTTTTATAAATCAACTGTTGTATCGTTGCTCTTTTTTACTCAGAAAAATGTCAAAAACGACATTAAATATTCACGAAAAGATTTTAATTTGTGAATATAAAAATAAAAATCCTTCTACTCAGCAATTTATTTCTGATCACCTTTAATTAAATGAAACAATGTCATTCTAGTCTATACATGTTTTTTCACATCATAAACCCTCCATAAACCGCCACCCTCCTTTTCCGCCAGAGAGGACCTTCGAACTGATGGTGGCAGTTTAAAGAGGTTTGACTGTACTTCCTATTTAACATTATTATTATTATAGTAAAATATTTTTATAAACAAGATTATCGGTATCATATGTTTCATATTACCATAGATTAGCGATAAAAATTGCAGAAAAATTAAAAATCACAGTTAAATTTTGCTATGATTTAATTTAAAACATAGCAAAAGTAAGTAAGTTATGGTTTTCCATTTTCTTAACAATAAATTATTCCTAATACTAAATTGTCCTATACTATTAACAGGAATAATTGTGCCATTTTTTTTTTAAATTTGTATATAGCTACTAGTTAGACATTTACTTATAGTAGATTAAATTATTTTAGTGAATGTTTTGTTATTTGGCCAGAAAAAAATTACTCTTTATACTTAAAAATTTTAGCTACTAGTTAGACATTTACTTATAGTAAATTAAATTATTTTAGTGAATGATTTGTTATTTGGCCAGAAAAAATTACTCTTTATACTTAAAAATTTCAAATTCTCTCATAAAATACTATGGCTACCACAATGTGTTATATTGCTTTTATATTTTATAATCTAATTTTTATATAAAATTAGTGCAAGTCAAAATAGATGAAAGTTAATCTAATATATCAATAAAATATACTAATTATGCTAAAATAATACATTGGCTTGAAAATAAATGAAATAAAACTAAATTACCCTTTCACCCAGTCCAAAGTTGTCCATAAATCAGTCATATTTCAACATGGGTGCAAATTGCTCTTTATATCAATATATTTATAATATCATGTACACTAGTTCCATAAGATTACTAATATTTAAACAATAAAAGTCAGCTTTATACAATTATTTAATGCATTTTTAAGCTGTGAATAATTGTAATTTCAAGTTGAATATACCAGTTGAGACACATGGTTCTTAATAGGTGTTCTGGTGCAGTCTAGTAAAAGTTTCGTAAAGTATTACTAGTATTTAATAATGGTAGTAAAATAACTATAGTATGTTATAAAAATTAATGAGGCTACATCTAATATCTAAAAAGTACAAAGAAATAATACATATTGACACAATGGACCAGGGATGGTAACTTTAGACCAAAGTTACTCTGACTGTACAGAATGTATAGTATATAATCTGCATAAGTGATGATTATCTACTGGCTTGAAAGTTCTCAAGATAAATAGTTTCAGCAATGAAATAATTCTGATTAGTACAAGCTGGCCTCAGTCCTGCCCCTATCAATCATTTGAAAATTAAAAATTTCAATTTATAAAGTACTTAATATTGCCTTATAATAAATTTAATATGAATAAATGTATAATAAATGACAACTTCACATCATATGGTTCTATGATATTTTCCTGAATTTATTTTGATTCTGGAGTCTATGGTAAGATGCAAGAAGAAAAAATAGAGCAGATGCTATTAATGAGATCTTTCCCAATAAATAATGTAGCCTTATTTTAAAAATTCACAAGCTGGATTAAAGTTCATTATTTTAATAGTTATTATTTGAATGCATCAATTGCAGACATGGAACTTAATTTGCATATGGATTCTGGATATGATGAATATCCAGGTGTCAACAGTAAGTTTATAGTGCATGATGTGCAATACAATATCTTTGCATAGCCATCATGAGAGATTTTAATTCGAATTCTTGCATAATCTCATTAAGATATTTAAATGAACTGTATAACATTAATGTTTTACATGCATTAAGCCATCATGAGAGATTTTAATTCGAATTCTTGCATAATCTCATTAAGATATTTAAATGAATTGTATAACATTAATGTTTTACAATAATGTTATACAATTTAATGTTATTATATGATAAGATTTCTAGAAAATCCAATTGTTATTCAAAATATACTGGGAACAAAAGTAATAAAAATTTGAATTTTTGATAAAACATGGACAAGCATAATAATTTGAAAGCTAAGTGCTTGTTATAATACTATTAGTTTTTGAATACTGATTAATCAAATTTTTATTATCTGGAAATTTTATTTTTCTAATATGAAGGATATTAAATTTGTTACATTGATTTTCTTTACATAGTAAATCTATATAAAATTAATAATACAGATTATTTCACTTATTTTCAGTTTTTCTATTTAACCATTTGTGTAAATATTTAATTCGTTTATTAATTAAATTCCACTTTGCAGGCCTTATGTATTTCCACTCGGGATGTACAGCTCTCCTTCTCAACAACATTTGAAATTCATTCCCTCTGAAACCTCTTAGCCAAGCAGGAACATCAGTTAGAAGTTTGACTGGATGAATAGTACCATCTCCCAAAATATCTGGAAATGTAATTAAAAAAAATAAAAAATATTTTAAAATGATCTACATTCCATGTACCATCTCCCAAAATATCTGGAAATGTAATTAAAAAAAATAAAAAATATTTTAAAATGATTAAATATTTAATCAATATTTAAAAATGATCTACATTCCATGCTAATATGGATTTTTTGAATATGTTGTTAAAGCTAATTTATGAATTGATTTAAACTTTTATCCAGAAAACTACAACCTTGTTATGGTACAGTGCCATTGTACTAAAATCATTTATATAACAGAACTTATAATGCAAAAAAGAAACTTTCTAGATACAGATCTAATCAATTTTTTTGTAAATCCAGATATTAAATTTGTAAAACTTTTGAATTTCATTTATAATGCAATTATTTTGTGTTTTAACTGGGAATATCCAATTTATGTTCCTGAAGACATTGACTGACATCATTATATATATACAGTGGTACCTTGGTTAACAAATGAGTGGCTGTAAGAAAAAAATGTCTTGGTTAAAGAAATCCAGATATTAAATTTGTAAAACTTTTGAATTTCATTTATAATGCAATTATTTTGTGATTTAACTGGGAATATCCAATTTATGTTTCTGAAGACATTGACTGACATCATTATATATATATACAGTGGTACCTTGGTTAACAAATGAGTGGTTGTAAGAAAAAAATGTCTTGGTTAACGACTCCTGATTATGTGAACTTCCAACAAAATAGAGCTGTGTAAAACAGCTCATCGTCGCATCATGTGATTCGTTAGCTCAGTTGTTAATCATTTTTTTTTTTTAATCACAATTCAAATCTGACAATATCATTATTAATTTAATTAGCTTAGTCAATCATTACTTTTTTAACAATCAATTCAAATCCGACAATATCATTATAAATTATAACCATATAAAAATATATTTAAGTAATTGATAATTAACATATATAAAATTATAACCATATAAAAATATATTTAAGTAAATGATAATTAACATATAGTAATGAAAACTAATTATTTAATTAAAAAGTAATTTTTAACTAAATGATAATTAACATATAATAATGAAAACAAATTATTTAATTGATTAAAAATAGACGAGCAAATTGATAATTTAACATATAATAATGAAAACAAATTATTTAATTAATTAAAAATAGACTTGCAACAGTTCACTAGTTTTTATAACATATAATAATGAAAACAAATTATTTAATTAATTAAAAATAGACGGAACATATAGTAATGAAAACAAATTATTTAATTAATTAAAAATAGATGCACAATAAAACTATAATCATATAAAAATATATTTAAGTAAATGATAATTAACATTTAGTAATGAAAACAAATTATTTAATTAATTAAAAATAGACGTGCAACAGTTAATGAAAACAAATTATTTAATTAATTAAAAATATATGTGCAACAGTTCACTGAAAACAAATTATTTAATTAATTAAAATAGACATGCAATAGTTCACTAGTTTTTAGTTTCTTAAAGATGATTTCTAGACGATTATTATTTTAAATTATGTAAACAAATTATTTAATTAATTAAAAATAGACATGCATCAGTTCATTAGCTTTAGTTTCTTAAAGATGATTTCTAGACGATTATTATTTTAAATTCTGTTTTCTTAAAGATGATTTCTAGACGATTATTATTTTAAATTCTGCAAATAAAGTCTGATTTAAGTATTTCTAGACGATTATTATTTTAAATTCTGCGAACAAAGTCTAATTCAATAATAGACGCGCAACAGTTCACTAGTTTTTAGTTTCTTAAAGATGATAACATGCAACAGTTCACTAGTTTTTAGTTTCTTAAAGATGATTTCTAAACGCGTGCATCAGTTCACTAGTTTTTAGTTTCTTAAAGACGATTTCTAGACAATTATTATTTAAATTCGCGAACAAAGTCTGATTCTATTGTTTGTTTGTGTTATATATTACTTGACACCCACAAGTGGTGTGACGTTACAGTTTTAGATTCCATTAGAAGAAAAAAAAAACATTTGTTTGAGATCCTACAGTTCGTATAGACCAGTGCTTCTTAAACTTTTTTCATTCATGACTCCATTTTTCATCACAAGCGCTTCTCAAACTTTTTTCATTCATGACCCCATTTTTCATTACTAGCTCTCAAACTTTTTTCATTCATCACCCCATTTTTCATTACGACATTTTTTGCCAACTTTTTTCATTCATGACCCCATTTTTCATTATGACATTTTTCCCGATCCCAAGTATTAAATATGAAATAAAACATACAAATACATAAATCATTTACACACTTATTAAGATGAACAAAATCAACAAACTACACTGAAAATACATATATTTATCCAAATGTTAAATATTGGGCATTTGTGAAATTACATATAAACTGAAATTCAAGCATTTGAATTTAATTTTAGCAACCCCCATTTCACCACCCCAAAGTGAAGAACTTTGGGTGACGAATGCAGAAGCACTGATATAGACAATAAATCAGCAAAGTACCAAAAGTGTAATCTGTAAAATATCACAAAAAACAAATTCAATCTGAAATAATATACATTTGGCCAACACTTTCCAAAGTTAACGGCTCTGAAAAGAGCCGTTTAATAAGACAGCTCAGATGATGATACGAAATTTTTCTGTTTTGAGTAGACAATGATGTCAATAAGCATGCTACGAAGATTCCCATTTGTCATTACTGTCCGTTTCATCGTCCGAGCCATTTATTGAAAACATTAAAGGTTCTATCACATTTTCTTCTATGAATCTGTCCTTTTCCCAGTAATTATTTTTGACATGCCTTACGCATTCAGCCCATCTGACAGACGTTACTTGATTAAGTGCTTCTTGCCATGTCTGTCGTACACTGGTCTCGTTATGAACATTGCACTTGCCAATATTTTTTTCGTAATACTGCTTAGCCTGAGCCCAGCAAAGTTCGATAGGATTCAGATCGCAGTGGTATGGTGGTAATTGCAAAACGAAATGACCATGATCTTTTAACAGTTCATCAATCAAATAACGTTTTCTTTCGATTTTATTCTCTTTAACCAGTAACAGCAACTCTCTTTTCAAGGGGATACATGATGCTGTGTTGATACAGCCACATCGCAATGTCATTTTTTTTCCACATTGCAGTAGGTGCTCGGATCTATTTGTTGAGAATGATAAGGAGCGTTGTCCATCACAATAATGCATTGACTTGGGATGTTCGGGATAAGTTGACTTACAACCCAGCATTAAAAGTTTTTTGCATTCATAGAGTTGTGATAGTCTCCTTGCTGAGTTTTCGATCAGAATAATAAATTGGTACCTGTTATCCACCTGTTTTCATTTCCAGCATGCAATACAATAAAACGTGGTCCTTCACCACTGGTCACTTTTAAATTTGTGTTTCCAGAGTTATCCTTCCAACCTTTTTTTGGTTGAGTGTGCATAAATATCCACATTTCATCAAGATAAATAATGGGACGTGATTTTCGGAGGACAGATTTTCCCTGATTTCCAGTAAATATCTTCGTATTGCAACAGTGATATCCTCACATTCAATTAGAATTCATTCTGTATTAGAATATAAACAATCCCTCACTTACAAAGATCCATTCTTCACAACAATTGCATAATTTACAAGAAAAACTTATTAACACAGATATGAGAACATACACTGACTTGTGATAAATTTTTTTTTTGAATGTGGAAAAATTCACCCAAAAGCAGTTAATGCTTTGAAAAACAATTTTTTTTAGTTTTATTACGTGAACAATAGAAAATTTTATTATGCTAAAAAAGAACAAAATATTTTATAATTAAAATAAATTATTTTTTATAATATGACAGCAAAAATCTATCCAGCTGACTGATTACTGATCAAACTAATTTTGTGTTTTGCTTGAATTCAGAATATTCATTCTGTATTAGAATATAAACAATCCCTCACTTACAAAGATCCATTCTTCACAACAATTCCATAACTTACAAGAAAAACTTATTAACACAGATATGAGAACACATTGTCCAAATTTCATTACTCTACAATAATTTTTTCTTGGTGTTGGGATTTTTTTTCCCATCAGTGTATATGAAAAATACATGAAAAAATATTGTGTGGCAATGTATTTTCATGCATTTTTTCTCCTAATTCCATAATCTATTATATGTGTTTAATAGTAGTAGTTGATGAGTCCTCTTGAAAAACTGAAGATATGAAACTCAGAATTGAATCAGAATCCTTCAAAATAACAAAAGACTGCTTTACATTTAGTTATCTAGTCTATTATATGTGTTTAATAGTAGTAGTTGATGAGTCCTCTTGAAAAACTGAAGATATGAACCTCAGAATTGAATCAGAATTCTTCAAAATAACAAAAGACTGCTTTACATTTAGTTATCTACCTGATTTATATTAGATAAAATAGTTGTGTTTATTGCTTATGTGGCATACTAGTATAGTGTAAAATGGGTCAGCAACCTTTTTGTTACTAAGGGCATAATAAAAATTTTAAAATTGAGGGCACATTGATTTTTTTCAAAAATTAAACTAACTAACCTTGTGCATGACATTGGAGGCAATCTGGCTGCCTCATCTCTACCGAAGTATCCTCTTTGGTTGAGTGTGCATAAATATCCACATTTCATCAAGATAAATAATGGGACGTGATTTTCGGAGGACAGATTTTCCCTGATTTCCAGTAAATATCTTCGTATTGCAACAGTGATATCCTCACATTCAATTAGAATTTTTCGCCCGTCATGTTTTTTCCAGACAAATCCAATTGCTTTCAATAATGTATAGAGTGATGTATGGCTACCGTCAAAGTCTATATCATTTCCTGTTACTAAGTCAAACAGACTGGTTAATGTAATGTTGATGTTACGACTATATTGTTCGTATACCAACCTTCGTATGCAGTCATTTGTGAATTCGTCCATGTCCGTTATTGATTTGTTTCTCTTTCGTCGTTTACTTGGTATAGATGGTTTTTCAGTAGACGATGCATACTTCGAAACATATTTCTGTTTATGCCTAAAGTCGCAGCTACTCACTCATAAACCTTATTGATGTTTATGAAAGGACCACCATTCTCGGATTCCCTTCTAAAAAACTGTACACAATTTCGTATCATCAACTGAGCTGTGCTTTGTATACATTTTCCATTCAAAGAAAACAAACCTCCTTCTGCACTAGTTGTAGGAGAAGCCATAATTGCCCTACTTTCGAACGAGGAAGAAAGGCGGAGCTTATATTTCAGCCAATAACAAGTATTCCTAACCAACGATATTTATTTTTTGAAAATAAGATGAATAATTTGCTACTAAAAACACTTAATATTTTGACTTGTTTTAATGAAAGTAATATAACTAAATTATTAACTGTATTTTCTTAGAAAACAGTAACCACGTCCGGAGTTACTTTGCGCGGATTGCCTCCAAAGTCATGCACAAGGTTAGGCTGAACAGACTATACTAATTTAATTTTCTAATCGCAATGTAATAAATAAACAAAATAATTGTCTTGAAATATGTATATTTATATAAAATAAAGATTATACATGCATGTAATAACTAAAAAATCAAAATTAAAAAGTACTACATAAAATAATACAAAATCAAATTAAATAAAATTACAAGTATTTGTTATTATATGCATATATTTAATGCAAAATTTGACTCTAATTCTTCTGCTCTTAAGCAGTTATCTAAATATGCATCTGCAAGTTCGTTTTGATATTTTGATTTCAAATATGTCATATTTGAAAACAAACATTCACAGTTATAAGTAGTTGAACAATACAAATATATCTTTAGCACACATTTTCTCAAAATAGGATAAGTATTTTTATTGACTAAGTTCTGAAACATTTTATCATTATAATGTGCTTTCAAAATCACTAACCATTAGTAACGAATGAAATATTTGAAAAATGGTAAAGAGTGGGTGTGTGTCAAGTGAAGACATGCATTCTAGTATAGGTGCATTTGAATTGTGCCACATTGCCCACTGCTGATGTAGAATATGTTCCAACATATGTATGTTTTGACTTACATAAGTGGATTGTTCCAGTATTTTCATTTTTTTTACAAACAACAAATGATATATTTCAAATCCAACATATGTATGTTTTGACTTACATAAGTGGATTGTTCCAGTATTTTCATTTTTTTTATAAACAACAAATGATATATTTCAAATCTTCTCCTTCTTATAATAGGTCAGACACATACATTCCTTAATATCATGGTTATTATGAGAATTTATCTAAAACAGAAATTTTGTCTTTTAAAAGATATTTTCAAAATAAACCAAATATTTACCAACATTTTCCAAGTGATGGTATATAAAGATTTTCAGCAAGTCACACATTCCTTAATATCATGGTTATTATGAGAATTTATCTAAAACAGAAATTTTGTCTTTTAAGAGATATTTTCAAAATAAACCAAATATTTACCAACATTTTTCCAAGTGATGGTATATAAAGATTTTCAGCAAGTCAGGGTTTTTGATAATTATCAATTTAATCTATTATTGCTTCAGTATTTTATTAAATTTATTTAGTTCTGGTTTTCATTATTTTTTTATTAGTAGATTAATTTCTGATTCTTGTTAATCTATCTATTATTGCTTCAGTATTTTATTAAATTTATTTAGTTCTGGTTTTCATTATTTTTTTAATAGTAGATTAATTTCTGATTCTTGTTAATCTTCAATAAACAAAAGCACTTCAAAGTAGGAAAATAACATCTAATAGTTATTTTCCTACTTTGAAGTGTTTTTGTTTTTGTGTTAATATATTTCATAAACTTTATAATTTTCATTCAAAAATTATTATTTCATGAATATCCATAATCTTTTATTTTCTAAACAAATGTTATAAAGAATTTCTAATTTGAAACATTATTGGAATGTGAGAGGATTTTTACATAATTTGAAATTTTTGCATAATTTGAAGGATTTTTGCTAAAGAAGCAATCAAAAATTATTTGAATTACAAGAATCAATTTATTAATATTTTTGTTCAGTTATATAGTAAACAACCAAGCAGATGCATACATTCAACAAAAATAATAGCAAAATAAAAACTTGTCGATATCACTTTCTTAAGGAATTGTAAAAGTAAATACTGTAACCAATTTTCATATAGAAAATTCATGAATTGTACAATAATTTTATATATATATATTTCTCATTTATTGAAGTTAAGAACTACAAAAATTATTATTGCATTCTCCTTTTGTTAAAGATTGCTTGAATTATGCTTGAAGTTGATTATATGAAATACTGCACCAAAAATTTTTAAGTGTATTATTTTGTTATTGATAATGATCATGATAAATACTGTAGTTAAAATTTAACAGTAGATTAATCAATAAAAAACTCTATTTGCATAGTACTTTCAATTGCTATGAAATAATAGTAAAAATTAAAAAGATATATAGTGGAGTAGGATACAAGGTATTAATTTATAAAAGGAAATCAGAGATTTATGGGGGCAGAGCATTCAAATTTTAGTTATTATTATTTTTTATTAACCATAGCTACTTTATGTATTTTATTTTTATTTTATAGCTTTCTCTTATTTTTTTAAGTTACAATTTTTAGAATATATAGTGGAGTAGGATACAAGGTATTAATTTATAAAAGGAGATCAGGGATTTATGGGAGCAGAGCATTCAAATTTTAGTTATTATTTTTTTTATTAACCTTAGCTACTTTATATATTTTATTTTTATTTTATAGCTTTCTCTTATTTTTTTCAGTTACAATTTTCAGTTCATAGAAATTTTTCAAATTTTAAACTTTTGTAAATAGTTGAACTATGAAGATTCTATAACTAAGTAAATAACTATGAAGATTCTACATTCTTTCTGTTAAATTGTTCTTATGTTAGTGAATGTAATTTAGCACTGATGATGATTGCATAGCAATTGTTGGTACTACACGAATAAAGATTTTTATTGATTGATCTACTGCTGTCAGTGCTTAGATTTTAACTATATTATCTTGATAAAGCAGTGTGTGTTTGAATAGTATTATGGTAAATACTGTTTGCACAATATTATAACAACAGACTATGTTCAATATTGTCTGGGCATTATTTGGCTGTTAAATTGTTCTTATGTTAGTGAATGTAATTTAGCACTGATGATGATTGCATAGCAATCGTAGGTACTACACGAATAAAGATTTTTATTGATTAATCTACTGCTGTCAGTGCTTAGATTTTAACTATATTATCTTGATAAAGCAGTATGTGTTTGAATAGTATTATGGTAAATACTGTTTGCACAATATTATAGCAACAGACTATGTTCAATATTGTCTGTGCATTATTTGAAAAAGTTATTTTATGAAAACTGTTTTATTTTGATTATATTTGCTGAAATTCTAACATTAAAATGATTTTTTAGCCATGAAATACAATAGCATTTTTGCAGAAATAGACTAGAGCATTATTTCAACATTTAAAGTATATCATCTTTAGGAGATATTTGGCAATGTAGAAGGTAAGGAGGGAAGCCTAATTCTTAAAAAATTTTATCCAAAATTTTTAATGCATATTAATCAGTAAAGTGTTGGATTAAATATGCCTAATATAATTGAAAATTTTTCAATCTAATGTTGCACTGTGAAATGTTTTTATAAATGCAGCTTCACCTCCAAGACATATGTTCATGCCATATTTGTGCTAATTGCCCATAAATTGCAAAAATAAAGCATGCATATAAATAGAGAATATTTCATCTTTCTTATATTTTTTTATGTTTTTTATTTTGGTTATATACTTGCAAATTATAAGTGTCTCTGCCTTTATGATATTAGATCAATATTTATATAAGTGTGCTATGTAAAACATGGTTGAGGTTTGCATATGTTCAACAACTGGATGATGATATGATATAATGTACTAGCAAGGGTGGCTCATGTATAAGCACTGCGTAACTACAGCACATGTAAAACATGGTTGAGGTTTGCATATGTTCAACAACTGGATGATGATATGATATAATATGTACTAGCAATGGTGGCTCATGTATAAGCACTGCGTAACTTCAGCACCCCCAATTTTTCTTGATATATAACTATATTTATTAATTTATATTTGCTTGTAGTATTTAATTTTATCAACAACAACTCTATACAATTCTCTTATTTTGCATAAAAAATAATAATAAATCTATCTTGCAGCACTTAGAAGAGCAAAGGACGTTAGTGGCATTGTGTTTACCACAATGCCATATTGCTGCTCGCACAAGCATATGCCCATCATAGTAACATGTGGATGTGAGCTATTAGTATAGGTACACTTTCTGTTGCACAGTTCCATTGTTGTTTATATATGCAGATTGTGCTAATAGTAGCATGTTGGTAGTGCTTATTGTATTTACTCCGTCTTTTTAAATATTTTGACATTACAATTAAAGACATAACATTTTGAATTATGCCAAATTATATAATTTTATCAGCAATAAACAATATTTTTCATCTTTAATTTTTTTTAATTTTTACTATAATTTTGCTATTTTATCCAAATATGTATACACTCTATTTACACTGTTGTAAGCATATTTTAAAAGTTGCAGCATCCTCACAATTTTAAGTAATGAATCATCACTGTGTACTAGTCTGTGCATTTAATTTGTAAAGGGTATTTATTGAGAGTATGGAATAACAATCTGAATAATTTATAGTTGAATATATACAACTATTTGATGACCAGTTAAATTATACCTGGACACTGGGAAAATAAATAATATATGTAACATGTATACGCATGCTAAGTATTTGATGGCTTGAAGTAATTCTATTGTCTGGGAGAAACTTGATTTTGATCATCATGTCCTAGCTGGAAACAATGTGTTATGTTCACATATTAAGGTTGATAAGCATACATTGAACACGTGCTGATAATAAGTCATTTTAGCATAATTAGTTAGACTGTATTTGCTGTGAGTCATGGGTTTGAGTCTGAAGTGAAACAGAAGCTTTTATACACAAAAATAGATAGCAGATTAAAGAAGAAGAATGATCTTATTGATTGATAGAGGATGTGACAAAAAATATACCAGGTAAGTGTTTATATAAGTGAAGTGTGATTCCAGATAAGGGAGGGCATGTGGGCAAGCAGGCAGAATGGGAGACAAAATAGGTATAATGCACCTATGAGTTTCGATAGTCTGCTGTGTTAAGTGATTGTTGCAACCTTTTTTGAGTCACCAAAATTTCAAGCCCCATTTTAAATTATATTCTCTCATAAAATTGTCAATCCCTTTTTTGTAGGTGTTAAGGCTCAAAGCTTATCATTTGCCATTTCATCAGTTGCATAATGCTATGAAAATTCATGGCAGGTAATCTCAAATCTTGTCAAAAATACCTTTTTTTTATGCTTATTATATTCAAAATGTACATTTACACAACAATTAATTTCTTATTAAACAAAACAATATTGAAAAAAATAATGCTCAAAATCAGCTGTTATAAAAATGTCAACACAATAAAAGCATTTTGGCTTACCTATATAATCATTTTGACCATAAACTGCTCTCCTATTATTCCAACTATCTTTTGGTTTGTAATCAGGAATCACAGATATCTTTTCATTGTCATCTTTTATACGAGGCAAAGGACCTAAAAATAAACATGTTTTTGATGATATATAAAATATGGCAAAAATGTAATGAAACTGAATTCAAATAAGGCAAAATATGGATAAGAAAAATATATTATTTGGCTTCTTAAAAATAATCCTCAAGAAACTGAATTTGCTTGTTATACCATTCATACAACTTTTAAAATTACTTGTAAAATTCATCTGCTGTGATTGTATTTGATTCTTGCTTTCACATTTTTCCAAATATCATATAAACATACTTAAATCAGCATGTTTTTAATTGCAATTTCAACTTGGAAAGCAGAAAAAGTACTGGAGCTAAGTCATGGAAGTAACAAGAGTTGTATAGTAGCAAAGTTACTTTACTCACACACATTTATTTTATCTACAAAGATATATATAAAAAAATAAAAGTTTACTTATGGATAAAATCTTAGGCATCATGTTTATAATCAATATTCAGTGATGCAATCCTCAATAGGGGGAAAAAAAAAAAACATTTAAAAGCCAATCATTGATGTTAAAATGATAATTACTAAATTTGAATGCTGCTTTAAAAACAAAATCATGGTTATTATATACCCTTCATTCAATTGATGTATGATGTATGTAATAACTATAATATATGCAACTTTTACTGATTAAATAACATTCTAGTTGAGCTATAGCACGCAGATCTATGATAGGCGCCCGTCGACTCGAAATTAAATTCTTAGTATTTTGATTGTACGATAGATTCTAATAAAAACATCTTGAAAGCCCAAATGGTTTTGAAGTGAATCTTTAATACAACCGAATTGTCGATTCATATTTTATATATCAGTCGGTGGGTGGCGATCTTCAATTCTCCTATCATAGATCCGCATGCTGTGGCTCAACTAGAATTGTACAGAATTTATATTGAATATAGTTATTTAAACTCTTTTTTTATACTTTAATCATTTTGTAAGGAAAAAATTGATATCGCTACAAATCGAACACTATACAATTTTTAATTAATTTTATCCTGTCAATGTGCATGTGATTTACTCCACAAAACTGCTAAACTAAATGCATACCTTCTTCTAGAATTGGACTTTCATAACCGTAACGTCTAATATATTTTCTTCTTTCAAATCCACGTACTGATATATAAATAGGTAGTCTTGGAATTCTTTCTACGACCAAATTCCGAATGATATTCATTAGTAAACACTAACTAAACCATCAGTTTTATCAATTAGAGTTGCCAACTACTGAACTGAGATACAGGCATCTATGGATACAGAAAATATTAAAATTAATTATTATTTTATGATTTAAATTTGAAAAATTAAATACTCTTTTCTGTATTAGCGTATGTTCTTAAAATACATATTTAATATTACTGCTTTTTATTTATGAAAAAATTACATAAAAGATTTAATATATTTTTATAAATTTATGAAGCTCTTATTTTATAAATTTCAATTAATTAATACAGGACTTTGTTTAAATTTATATATAGGTATATTCTTATAACAAATGAGAGAATATGCATCTATTGTTCAAATTATAGCCACGTAGAACAGTCATGGACCAGTGCAGGACACCAAAAATATTAAACTTATAATTTATAAAAATTTATATTTTTAAGCATATGCATCATCATGCACAATTTATATATAGGTATATTCTTATAACAAATGAGAGAATATGCATCTATTGTTCAAATTACAGCCACGTAGAACAGTCATGGACCAGTGCAGGACCACAAAAAATATTAAACTTATATTTATAAAAATTTATATTTTTAAGCATATGTATCCTCATGCACATGCCGGATTGGCCGCGTGGAAACGCTTCGGCTTTCCGCTCTGGAGGACCCAGGTTCGAATCTCGGGTCCCACCCCTTGAAAATATTTATCATGGGGTCCGGGTCCGGCCCTCGATCCCCGTCCTCCACAATCCGGCTGACCCCTCCGCAGGGGTGGGCAGCCTGTGGAAGGGCTTGTTTCGCCCCGCCACTTAGTACTCTTACTGAGTGGAAAGTGGCGTCATCTGTTGACAAAAAAAAGGGCTTTGCCGAAAATATTTCTATTTATACAACAGATATACAAAAAATATAATCTAACTTAGTACTCTTACTGACTTGTGAGTGGAAAGTGGCGTCATCTGTTGACAAAAAAAAAAGGGCTTTGCCGAAAATATTTCTATTTACACAACAGCTATACAAAAAATATAATCTGTTAAAATTGATAAATATGAATGAAGTTGAAGTCTTGTTAATTTTCAAATAAGTGAATGAAAAAAACTGTTAGAAGTTCTAATCACACAACTTCAGTCATCGAAGCAAATGGTTAATGGTAAATGGTACAAACTTTAATGAAGTTTTTAAAAGAAGGATTCGGATCCTACTCGTTGAACCCCATCTTTTACCTGACGGTGACTCCACCAAGGGGTGGCATCCTCATCGGGGATTCTAATGCCGTAATGCCAATACACGATGGCGTGTGTGGGTACTAGAATGCTCCACCGCTTAATATATAATAATACCGGTATATAAAGCGGCTTAAAATCTAGAAAGAAAGACCAAAGATCCATTTTAACTGTATTCTGTAAAAGTACTGTTCCATCGAGTTCGGTATATAAAGCGGCTTAAAATCTAGAAAGAAAGACCAAAGATCCATTTTAACTGTATTTTGTAAACGAAAATTAGTACAACTGTCGGCTTTGTATCATATTGTTTGCAAAAGTTTAAATTGATACTTTCGTATCCTGCTAAAAAGTAACGGTTATGCTACGCTTGCCCGAATATCATTTATCTGATTCCCATTTTCTTGAATCTTCCTTATTCGATTCCTCTTTCCATAAATTGACTTGCCCGATTCACATTTGCTGGAATCATGCTTGTATGCTTCCAGCAAATGTGAATCATACTAGTTGCTCTTAATCAAACATTCCAAATATATATTGAAATCGGAACATATTTTTTTGTTTTTTATTTCAATTTTTCACTAAATTAGTAATCTTTATAATAATGTATTAAAATGAAAATTATATAATGCATCATTAATTTTCTCTTGAAATTGACAGAAAGTTATTTAAATCTTTAAATTCTATATTGTATTTATTTGTTTATCTTAAAATATACTGCATCTCATTGTTTTCTCAATAGTCATCTATAGAAATGCCAACAATTATATATTTATTAAATTAAATGTTTATAAGTATTGCATAATAATTTTAAAAATAAACAAATAAAATTTCATATTAAAATGATATTGAGAAAACCCGCGGAGAAAACATTTAATATAGCGGGTGGCCATAAAATAACGTGAAGTATTCAGAGTCCTCTAGCGCATCATATATTGGATGAAACAACAAAATTCGGTGGACGAACCAACGATCTAAATATCAGGGCCGGCTCTAGATACGATCGAGCGGTGCGCCCGCTCAGGGCGCGGATATTTTAAGGACGCCAAAAGACGCTGGTGCATTTTATGTTTTATTGTTATTATTATAATTGTAGTAAGATACAATTATTTTTTACACATAATTTAAATGGTGAGCGAACTGATGGAGGCAGCCTGGCGTCTCCAGCCGGAGGGCAAGGATTCATGCAACAATGTAATAAATGGTAACTAGGAGAAGGTAACAATATAATAAACGGTAATAAAAATATATATGTTTAAAGCAGTTGCGGATTAAGACCGGTTGAGATCCCGGGCGCAGAAGAAAATATTGAGCCCCTTAAAAAAAGAGAGAATCAAATTAGTCATAAATGCAATTATGCTAGTTTGTCAGTGCGATATGCAGTCTATTTTCGATTTCGAATTGAAATTGAATTAAGGTTGATTCATACAGGTCAGTGACGTGTCAGTTCAGTATCCGTTCAGTGTCAGTGACATCAGTAATGTATCAGTGACGTCTATTCATACATATCCGTGCAGTTTGGTTAGTTTGTAGTCAGTGGTTTTTGAGATGGCTGTTTACGGACGAGGAATTGACTACGATTGCTATAATTTTGGATGAAGAAGAAACGAATCAAGCTAAAAAACGAAAGTAGGTATAAGAAGCTTGGAAGAAAAAGGGAAAGTTAAGAAGAGTTTGCTATGCTATACAACGAATTAATGGACGATGGAAGGAAATTTTTTGAATATTTTACAATATCTGAAGATTATATACTCTAATACGCTATACAACGAATTAATGGACGATGGAAGGAAATTTTTTGAATATTTTACAATATCTAAAGATTATATACTCTAATAGAAACTAAGAATAAATCATATAATATGTTATGTTAACGAATCAATTCGATCAATTGTTCGTCTTTTATTTCTGTAGCAGACAGGGGCTGACTGCCCTTATGGCATATGCCATAAGAGCCAATGCCATCGTAACTAAATCATATAATATGTTATGTTAACGAATCAATTCGATCAATTGTTCGTCTTTTATTTCTATAGCAGACAGGGGCTGACTGCCCTTAAGAGCGTTCTGGCATATGCCATAAGAGCCAATGCCATCGTAAGAATATGGGCCGGCAATCGACGAACCAATTTTTTATATACACATCGCAATTTCAATATAGGCCTAATGTATATTTGTTTCAGATTCTCCTTCATTCATTTTTATTCAACGTTCAATACAATTTAGACATTAAAAATACAAATCAATAATGAAAGTTCAACAAAGTCTTCCCTTGGAAGGACCCCGACAATTGTATAATACATAATGAAAACTCCGACAATACACATGAACGCGACAGTGCCAAGTGCGGAGAAAAAAAAAAAAAAAACACACATATACATACACACACATATATATAACAACAACAACAAACATAAACTTAAAATGAAATAATTATTTAAATTTGAATTGAGTGTCCAGAAGATACAGAAAAGAACTAAAAAACTGGATCCAATGCCTTAGAATCTCTTAAGAATTGAATAAATGCCTTAAACATTAATTGGTTACTGATAAAATAATGAAGTTCACAAGACCGGTTGTAACCATTTAACACAGCTCTTGTACTTTAGGTAATTATTTTTATTTTGTAGTTAAAATCTGTTTTGTAAAAAAATACTATGCATTTAATTTATTTAATATATATTACAGATATAACGTCGCCAGGACATTAAGATATAAAAAATAAAATAAAGACAAGAATATTGCAAAAATAAATTATAAAAAAATTATTTAATTTTTTGAAATACTCCTGTCTTTATTTTTTTTTTTTTATATCTTACGGCGAAATGTCCTGACGATGATATATCCGTGCGGCGAATTGTCCTAATATCAAGTCTAACTAGTGGACCGCTGTCAGGATAATGCCAGAACCGAAAATATGTTCCAATCCGCCCCTGGTAGTAGGCATTTCCTTCCTCACAACACGTCCGTGAAAAAATAAATATACTGTATCGTTGGTGACGTATAACACTTTCACGGTACGGACATTGAACTGACACTGAGACCAAAAATACGGCACTGTGCCGGACATGTTTGAACATGAACATCAGAAAACAAAGGAATGATAATTTAAATCACTGACACTGACGAAAGTTGTCGGAACTGACTTGTGAGTGGATCCGTCACTAACATGTGTGAATCGACCCTTAATTGTCGACTATTGAGTAGTTTGTATTCCAAAGGTTCGGTTCTTAGATAAAAAATGACGTTTATTCTTCAATAGATGAATGTGAAAGAGAAAAGCAAACTTTTATTCATAAATTTTTTTGGGATATGTGCATCGATAGTTATGTGTAGATTGTTTTGTAGTAGGTTAGATTACAGATTTTGATTTTGTAAAGTGAGCGAAGATACACAAACTTTAAATGCGGAAAAAATGTTCAGAAAGTGAAGTTGATATTGTTAATAAGAAAAACGTTCTTGCTTTAACTGAATAGCGTAAAAAATATAATTATTAAATAAATGTTACATACATTATATCCTTTTTTCTTTCTTTTTGTTTTATGTATATTGTTTTTTTTGGGGGGTACGTTCTTGCTTTAACTGAATAGCGTAAAAAAGATATAATTATTAAATAAATGTTACATACATTATATACTTTTTTCTTTCTTTTTGTTTTATGTATATTGTTTTTTTTGGGGTTCGAATTAAAGAAAATTATTTGTTTTTAATTGGTTTTGGAAAGTAACTCCAGTTTTTGTATTGGTTCCAGGTGTCATATAACACGGTTTCACCCAACAAAATGTTTCAATGTAAGTTTTATAAAATATTGTTTTAAAAACAAAGTTTTGATAAGTACGATATTTTTATGAATTTATTTATTTTTCAAAACTGATGACTTGAGGGGCACAAAAAATTTTTGTTCGGGGCACCAAAAGCTCTAGAGCCGGCACTGCTAAATATCTAGATAGACTGCTCAATACTAGCATTGAGCTAGTATTGAGCTAGTAAGCTGTCCCACTACATGCGTTTTTCCCACCAGCAACGTCGCAGGCACCAAAAGCTCTAGAGCCGGCACTGCTAAATATCTAGATAGACTGCTCAATACTAGCAATGAGCTAGTATTGAGTAGTATTGAGCTAGTAAGCTGTCCCACTACATGCGTTTTTTCCACCAGCAACGTCGCAAATCGACTTTGTTGTGGTGGCCAGACATATTCCATTTTTTTTTTTTTTTGGGGATCGACGGGCCGGGCCCGGACCCCATGATAAATATTTTCAAGGGGTGGGACCCGAGACTCGAACCCGGGTCCTCCAGAGTGGAAAGCCGAAGCGTTTCCACGCGGCCAATCCGGCCGACGACGTATCCATTTATGTTAATAAGTATGTTGACCAGATCCAAATAATTATTAAAAATTTGTGTAGTACCCCAATATGCAGTATTACAACACGTAGCCCCGAACCCGGGTCCTCCAGAATGGAAAGCCGAAGCGTTTCCACGCGACCAATCCGGCCGACGACGTATCCCATTTATGTTAATAAGTATGTTGACCAGATCCAAATAATTAATAAAACTTTGTGTAGTACCCCAATATGCAGTATTACAACACGTAACTCCACCAGTTCAGTGGCTAGTATTGAGCAGTCTATCCATATATTTAGCTCGTTGGGACGAACACAGTGGAACATGCGGTTTCGATTTCGAAAAAAAAAAAATTTAATAGTAAAAGTCGCAAACAGGGTGATTGTGCTGCTGCAGAAGTGTAGAATGTAATCGTTGCTGCAGAAGTGTAGATGTGTTAATCGTCAAATGAGATGGCACACACCAAATTTCTGAACAATGCATGATAACATTTATTGTTAATTACACTTGACATTCAATATGACCACCATTCTGATGTTCCAAGAACTGCATGAGGTGCACATCTTCCACGGCGGCAAGCAACATATCGGTGTGAAAGATATCGTGCGCCGCATGCAATTCTTGGAACATTGAGTGGTGGTCATATTGGACTTTGTGTAATTAACAATAAATGTTGGCATGTATAGTTCAGAAACTTGATGTGTACTATCTCATTTGGCGATTACACATTCTATAATTCTGTAGCGACATAATATTGGACTTTGTGTAATTAACAATAAATGTTGGCATGTATAGTTCAGAAACTTGATGTGTGCTATCTCATTTGGCGATTACACATTCTATAATTCTGCAGCGACATTTGGCGACTTTTGGTACGGTACTAAACTTGTTTTATTTCGAAATACACTGACGGAAAAAAAAATCCCAACACCAAGAAAAAATTATTGTAGAGTAATGAAATTTGGACAATGCATTTGTGTAGTTAACATGTTTAATTGATTAAATTTTCAAGATCACAGGTTAATTTAGTCCGGGCCCGGCCCGTCGATCCCCGTCCTCCACAATCCGGCTGACCCCTCCGCAGGGGTGGGCAGCCTGTGGAAGGGCTTGTTTCGCCCCGCCACTTAGTATTCTCCCTGAATGGAAAGTGGCGTCATCTGTTAACAAAAAAAAACCCTCATGTTGGCGACTTTTGGTACGGTACTAAACTTGTTTTATTTCGAAATAGAAACCTCATGTCTCATCATATGCATTGTTTATCTAACACAAGTCTTTCTTGGTGTTGGGATTTTTTTTTCCGTCAGTGTAGAAACCTCATGTCTCATCATATGCGAAATCGAAACCTCATGTGCACTATGTTCGACACCGAATTTTGTTACATTTCGTCCAATACATGATGCGCTAGAGGGCTCTGAACACCTCACGTTATTTTATGGTCACCAGGTATACAAAACTATCATTGAAATAATTGACATTAATTGGAGACAATTGAAATAGATTCAAGCGCCCCAAATTCCGTCTCGCAAGAAAATCAGGTCTGACAGAGCCATGGATAGTTCTTTAATTTCTTTTTAATTCGCACATTACTAGAAACTTAATTGATATGAAAATATATAAGTATATATTTAAATATAAGAAATTTTAATCCAGATATTGAAAAAATTACAATATAAAATAATTATATTTAAGGGTAGTTTTATCGATAAATAAATGTTTTATTAAACTACTATCATGGGGTTGTCAAAAAAATCTAACTTGAATTTGATTCTCAAAAAACTTGCCCATGTTTATATTCTAGCAAATGACGTCCAGAAAAACGTAGATTGCCATATAAAATAGTTAACAATAAGGCTGAATTCACACGTACCATAGCAGAACCACACCACGACCAAAGAACTGTGGGCGATCGTGAATTATAATTATATTAATATAGAAACGCAATCTAACTCACACGTACCATGCGTTGAGACAGCGGTTGAAACCGACTTCAGTAAGCGGTCCTCTGAGTTAGATTATGCGTTTCTATATTAATATAATTATAATTCACGAAAATCCACAAACCGACCACAGTTTTGTGGTTGTGATGTGGTTCTGCTGTGGTACGTGTGAGTTCAGCCTAAGGCTCAACTCACACGAGCCACAGCATAACCACACCACAACTACAAAACGGTAGTCGGTTTGTGGACGGTCGTGAATTATAATTACATTAATATAGAAACGCATAATCTAACTCAGACGGACCGCAAACTGAAGCCGGCTTCAACCGTTGTCGCAACTTGTGGCCGATATCATCCACAAAATCGTGGCGTCAGCGGTCGCGCTTAGCCGACCGCTTTCAATCAGGTCTGACAGAGCCATGGATAGTTCTTTAATTTCTTTTTAATTCGCACATTACTATAAAGAAACTTAATTGATATGAAAATATATAAGTATATATTTAAATGTAAGAAATTTTAATCCAGATATTGAAAAAATTACAATATAAAATAATTATATTTAAGGGTAGTTTTATCGATAAATAAATGTTTTATTAAACTACCATCATGGGGTTGTCAAAAAAACTCTAACTTGAATTTGATTCTCAAAAAACTTGCCCATGTTTATATTCTAGCAAATGACGTCCAGAAAAACGTAGATTGCCATATAAAATAGTTAACAATAAGGCTGAATTCACACGTACCATAGCAGAACCACACCACGACCAAAGAACTGTGGGCGATCGTGAATTATAATTATATTAATATAGAAACACAGTCTAACTCACACGTACCACGCGTTGAGACAGCGGTTGAAACAGACTTATTTTACATAGAGTTAATACTTCGAATAGTGCAAGAAATTTGTGGAACCAATTATTCGCATTAATTGAGGCCTACCTGTACTTCAATTTCCCATTCCTTAGTGTCTTCCGAATAGTGCAAGAAATTCGTGGAACCAATTATTCGCACTAATTGAGGCCTACCTGTACTTCAATTTCCCATTCCTTAGTGTCTTTTTTTCCCTTTCTGATCAAGTATTATTTCAAAACATTGTTCAATTTAAAAATTATTTGTGTTGAGATTGAAAATACTAGTTTTTTTGAATAATTATTTGTAATTAATTTGCACTATTAAAGTCTAGTTAATTTTGTATCATTGTTTATTGTGTTCTTATTTATATTCTATATATATTGCAATAACTAAAAATTATCAAAACTTTATTGAACACATGAAATTATTTAATAAAATTGAAGATATCACTATCTCAAAAATAACTGTTATTTATTATTAATATTAAGATTACTTAGCTCAACAATATTTTATTGGTATTCAATTTGTTAATTTAATAAAAATTTATTTACCTAATAATGAAAAAAGATTCTGTGCAAGCTGTAGGAGATTTGGACTACAGACAGATGTATTTTCAAGTACTGCCCACCATAGTTCTAAGCCATCTTCTAATAAATAGACATGAGGAGGTTCATTTACATTAGTGCTAAGAGCAATAACTGGCAGTAAGAAGGGGTGAAGTTCTTCACTAAGTGTTCCCAATCCCTAGAATAAAAGTAATTGATAAGAAAACTTTTTTTAACTTTTAATCAAATAATTGAAAATTTACCTGTACTAAATGGACTAAATTTGTTATTATGGCACATCTTAACATGTTGTGATCACCTGATGTTTCCCACAGTAAGGGAAGATAATTAACTAAATTTGCTGCATGTGGCCTTATTTGACTTCCCACTCTTTCAATTATGAATGAGAGAACATTCAACAGATTCATCTTTAAAACACAAAAATAAATATATTAAAATTAATATCTTGATTAATTATTCCAAGTATTATATTGTAAAGTATTAGTAAATTTCCAATAATTACAATTAGCTCAACTATCAAGTATCAGTCAATTTAAGCAGAGAAAATGAGAAATTATGTACTTAAGAGGAAATACAGATTGTGTGAGTCAGTGTTAAGATTTTCTGACAATGTAGCAAGAAATTAAATTATTGCTTTCTAAAATAGGTAAATAGGTTTACTTTCTAAAATAGGTAAAATAGGTTTTCTAAAATAGGTTATGATAGGTAAGTCTAGCAAAGTTACAGGCTAGTCAGTGTTAAGATTTTCTGACAATGTAGCAAGAAATTAAATTATTGCTTTCTAAAATATGATAGGTAATCATATTTTAGAAAGCAATATAACTGACATTAAACATTTTTTTTGATATGCAATTAATCATTTATTTTACAAATAAATCTGCATAGATACTCCTCAAGTTATAAGCATTTTAATTAGAAACTTTTATATTTCTAAGCATGCAATTTTATTTTCAAATTTCAGAAAATTTCAAAACAACTAGAATTTAAAATTATAACAACAGAACACTAGTAACAAATATAATGTAAAAACAGTTATTTAATATATAATGGCAATATTTAAAAATAATGAAGCTTACATCAAAAAAATCTCCCTTTATAATTGGAACTTTTTATTGAAATCTCTGAAAAAAGAAATTTCTAATTGGTCCAATTAAGCCATATATTACACAACACAGTATATGTAGAACTAAGAAATTATTGTTACAAGACCCAGATAAATTCAATAAATTTAGAAATTGTTATTATAGAGCACTCAGCATTTCTGGTGCTTTGTAACAATAATTTCTAGGTTTTCAAACAAAACTTACAACAAATTAGGTTCTTCTTCTTCATTTACTAATATGGAGGTTTAGCATGTACTTTTTCTCCAATGATGAAATTATTATATGAACATTAATTGAATTGATGGGTAGCATGGATGTTTACAGATAAATAACTATATTGTTAATTCATAACTCCTTTACAAATGGTGGCTAAATAGTTTTTTTTTTATTTAACGATTATTACACTTGTACGATAAAGGTATAAAGATATAAAGGTACGAATTCACGTCACATGCTAATTCATGCTCTGGGTCACCACACACACACAAGAACTTCTAACAAAGGAATACTCTCTAACACAATCATTACAACAATTAAAAATTAAACCTAAATACAACCAGATTCACAGTAGGAGAAAACAATACAATTGATATATATAATATTAGTATCTTGAATCACAGACGTTAATTAAAGTAATTAAACAATAAATTAAAATTCAACACACTCAACATCAATGCCATCTGGTAGTCATTATTTAAGCGTACCAACATTCTCCCACTCTTGAATCACAGACGTTAATTAAAGTAATTAAACAATAAATTAAAATTCAACACACTCAATATCAATGCCATCTGGTAGTCATTACTTAAGTGTACCAACATTCTCCCATCAGTTGAAACCATTTGGGTTTCAATCACCTTAGTCAGCTTTATTATTGGTCTAGTTAATTTTCCACATTGAGTTTTGATAGTCACAACACGTGTAATTCCATCTTCACCAGGATGGACTTCCAAGATACGTCCCAATTTCCACTGGAGTGGGGGTAAATTATCTTCCTTGATCACCACCATTTCTCCAACCTTAATATCACTATTGGTAGTCCTCCATTTATACCTTTGTTGTAGATTGCTTATATATTCATTTGACCATCTTCTCCAAAAGTGCTGCGTTAATTGCTGAAGTAGTTGCCATCGGTTAAGTCGACCTATACTTATCTTCTGTAGAGATGGTTCACTGATCGTAATTAGAAGTTCGCCAATTAAAAAATGACCTGGTGTCAATACCTCAAAATCATTGGGATCATTCGAAATCGGGGTTAGCGGGCGAGAGTTTAAACAAGCCTCAATTTGAATTAACACAGTTAACAATTCTTCATGTCAAGGGTGTGTTTCCCACAATTCGACGTAGCTGAGTTTTTACTGATTTTATCCCTGCCTCCCATAGGCCGCCAAAATGCGGTGCGCTGGGCAGAATGAAATGCCACTTGATTCCAATTCGTTGTAATTCATTATACAGCGGTCCTCTGGTAGTGTCCTTATTAATAAGTTGCCTTAAACTTACTAAGTTCCCTTTCTGCTCCTACAAAGTTGGTGGCATTATCACTATACACATCAGTACAGTAGCCACGTCTTCCAATAAACCTTCGGAAGGCAGCTATGAAGGCTTGTGTCGATAAATCGGTTACAAGCTCTACATGTATAGCCTTGGTCACCATACATATGAACACAGCTATGTAGCACTTACTTAATCTTGAACCACGACCCTTATGATTCTTCATAAGAAGTGGTCCACCATAGTCCACACCCGTTTGTAGAAATGAGCGTAGCTCTCGTACTCGACTAGCTGGTAAATTTCCCATTGGCTGAGTCATGAGCTTAGGACGGTTGCAGAAGCATGATATACACCTGTGAGCATAGGCTCTGATAATGGCTCTTGTGTTTACGATCCAAAATTTTTGGCGAAGTATTGATAATAGTAACTCATTTCCAGGATGCAGTAAAATCTTATGATAATAACCAATGATTAAATTCATAAGAGGATGCTTGCTAGGAAGCAAGTATGGATGCCTTGTTCATACGAAAAGTTAGCTGCATGAATACATCCTGTCACTCTTATAAGTTTATTGTTATCAATGAAAGGGGCTAGTATCTGGAAGGCATTTTTCCTTCTCCACCTCTACACAATAAATCATATAGTTCTGCTAGCTGCTCTTGCTGACAAGGAAACATCGCACCCGATGTGTCTGGGATTTTGCCGATATTTTTTTTCATCTGAAAGAGCATAAACAGTAGATGAAGAATCACCCCTATATTGGGGACCACTACTCTAGCGTTTTCGAGAAAATTGCTTTTGAAATTTCATAAATTTTTTGTTTTACTTAAATAGCGAACGCTCGGACATTTGACTACATGTTGTAGTGGCAAAGTGGCTACGTCGGGGTCCCGACGGTCTGAGGGTGTAGGTTTGATTCTTGGTACTTTCTGAATTTTTTTCCTCTCTAAACTTTTGCACTTTTTAAAGTTTACATTATATTTGGATTTTTAACAATTATTTAACAATTTTCAGATAATTATTTCAAATGTTTTAAGCGATCTATGAAGAATGACGAGACTCATTTCAAAAATCGACAACTATGTAAATACAATGAAGATAGATATTTTGATTTAATTCTGATAGATATTACAATAAAATAAAGGCACAATTGATTTTATTTATTAAAATATTTTAAAATATTGCATTATATTACTGTTAACATAGAAGTTTTTTCATTAGATATACAATCATTATTATGATATTTATCATAAAAACATCGAAAACATAAAATATGTTGGCACCAAGAACACTGTACAAATGCAGCCATCCCACAATTACATTTGGAAGTTTTAATAATGTCGGAAAATGAAACCTGATTCACGTTTAAAAATACATTTCTTTTTTCAACTAATTTTGCTGCATACCAAGCATATTTTAACATATCACGATAAATTGGTGCTGACAATTGATAATGGATTAACGAATGGATTTTGATTGCATCTTCTCTGGATGTTATTTCTCTTTTTACTTCTAATAAATAAGGACAGTTTTGTAAACGCGATATAAAATTCTTTACTTGGCGAAAGAAGTAAATATCGCAAGAAGTAAACATCGCAAATAATGTATAGTTATATTCCAGAATACACTTTATAATTATTGTGAAGAGTTATGTCCTACTATTGTATGTAATATTTGTAAATCGCTTAAAACATTTGAAATAATTATCTGAAAATTGTTAAATAATTGTTAAAAATCCAAATATAATGTAAACTTTAAAAAGTGCAAAAGTTTAGAGAGGAAAAAAAAATTCAGAAAGTACCGAGAATCGAACCTACACCCTCAGACCGTCGGAACCCCAATGTAGCCACTACGCCACTAGAATACATAATCGAATTTCTGACATTAGTTATTTAAGTAAAACAAAAATTTCTGAATTTTCAAAAGCGATTTTCTCGAAAATGCTAAAGTAGTGGCCCCCAATATAGGGAGGTGATTCTTCACTTATTGTTTATGCTCTTTCAGATGACAAAATATCGGCAAAATCCCAGACACATTGGGTGCGATGTTCCCTTGTGAGCCACATATATACATTTCAGTAGTGCTTCTGCACACTCAGTGTTTTCAATTGGTCCTGACCTTCTTTCTGTAGCATTCACTTTCATATTACGAATAAACCGAATACAGTATGCCACAATTATAAGTAACTTTGAAAGGGACGAAACCCTTGAAAAAAGTGGCCATGGTTGGTTTATTAGGACAGCAAACGACTGTTCCCCCCTTCTAAATTTGTTGTCTGTGTGATATTAGGCTCCCTTGGCCAATTAACTTCTTGTTCTTGTAAATATTGTGGTCCATACTGCCACAATCTATTATGGATTAAACCTTCTGGCATGATCCCTCTTGAAGCTAAATCTGCAGGATTGTTTTTGGTGGAAATATGATGCCACAGTTGAGGTGGTAGACCACTCTGTATTTCAGAGACTCGATTAGCAACGAAGGTTTTCCACCTTGCTGGTTGGCTTGCAATCCATGCCAGGGTAATAGTTGAATCACTCCAAGCCTAAATCCCGTCAACCTTAATCACTAGTGCTTTTAGAACATGAGTGACCAGTCTGGTTAATAACACCGCAGCACACAATTCGAGCCGAGGCAATGATACTGTTTTCACAGGTGCCACTCTAGATTTAGCGCACAAAAGATGAACCCTAATGTGATCACGAGTTATCGCTCTTGTATAAATCACCACACCATAACCCTGCTGAGAAGCGTTACAAAATCCGTGTAGTTGTAGTTCGATCACCTTAGCACATTGTATATAACGTGGTATATGAAAATTACTCACTTTATTCATTTGATGAACAAACATAAGCCACTGTTTACTAATGTTTTCCAGAACTGGACAATCCCAATCTAATCTACACAACCACAGCTGTTGCAACATAATCTTGGCCTTAATGACTATCGGTGCCAGCCATCCCATTGGATCAAACAATTTTGTAATGTCTGAGATTAATCTTCGCTTAGTTAGTTCTACCTTAGTCGATGGAATGTTTACCGAAAAATCAGATGACAAAATATCGGCAAAATCCCAGACACATCGGGTGCGATGTTCCCTTGTGAGTCTAATAATTGAAGTTAAATTTATTACTTCTTTGAAAAAACTGGGGAATGAATCAGCTTCTCTAATATCTATAAAAGCATCTTGTGACAATATCTTATAAATATAATATTTTAAAAACATACACTGACTTTGATATAAAATGCTTGTATCTTCTCATTTATTATTAATATAAAATACCATCACAATATGTATTAATAATATATTTGTACTAAATATTAGACAACTCTGATTAAATGTTGGATTCGATATTCATATATTTTTTACTAGGGACTCTACCCGAGTCTTTAGTTTGGTTAGGGCAATTTGCCTGAACTTTAATAAACTGGTGTTCAAGAGTATCTGCCCATAATTATATGAAATCTTTTTAAATGGATATCATGTTGAAAATAAAGCTTTATTCTCGTTTATTAACTCTGAAAATAGCTGTCAAAATTTATGAATTAAATCTTAATCTTCATTCTTCTTCTAGGGGATTTACGCGATTCCAATGATTCTAAGCAAGCCAAACTTCCCCCAGTGGTTATTTTTTATACTAACTGCCAAATTAATAATTATTTTTAAATTATTTAAATCTATTATTTAATTAATAGATGGCGCCACCTTAGCCTAAATTTAAATTATTAATTATTAATCCGATAGATGGTAGCACAAAGCGTAAATTTAAAAATAATTATTAATTTGGCAGTTAGTACAAAAAATAAAATCGCTGGGGGAAGTTTGGCTTGCTTAGAATCATTTATGAATTAATCTTAAAAAAAGAAAGCTGTTTAAATAGAAATCATAAAACCACCAATGGCAAATGGTGATGTGAGGTTTGACTTAACATCATATGGCAATATGGAATAAACTGTAAAGATGGTTAATTTAAGATGTTAAATTAAAAATTAAACATCATATTTTATTCTTTTTTAAGTATTGCTAATAACAAAAATAAATTTAATATAAAAAAGCATATTTTTTAAATAATAGAACCACTAAAAGGATATTGTACTATCTATTAACAAAAATTTTTAATTTTTCAATTTTTTGAAGCTGTTAAAAAAATTTTGGAGATTTCAGATTTTTTCTTTTGAAATGGGACAGATCTAAATTTGAAATTTATATATCCAGTGATTAAGGCTGGAAGTTTCTATTACTCACTCATGTATGAATTATATATTAGATTACCAACATAATAATTTAATTATTTGTCCATATGGAATTTTGTTAATCTCATATTTCTTGATAATCTTTAAAGCATTTTGTTACATTATTAATATATATTATATTTACAATTAGTACAATATATAAATTTAATAGAATTTTTATAAATTTCAAAAATTTATTTTACTTAAGTTTTTTCAAGTTTTACTTATATATTCATTTACAGCAAGATGAACTTCTTTGGACAAAATTCTTTAAATTAAGTTCATTTTTTATAGAGTGCATAATAAAATAAAAATAGGACAGGTCCAAGTTAACTTCCTCACAAACTAATATATGTTCATCTGGTAATGGTGGTTAATGGTAACTCCCAACTTGAATAAGGCTTCTAAAAGTCTTCCAGTGGCTTATTGTAAGTTCTCATGAGTACTCTTCACTGTTTCTGACATCATCTAGCCAGTGTTTTCTCTATTAACATTATTGAGGAATTGTTTCTCTACAATTGATATCATTGATATTGATATTGGATATTTATATAACTTTGGAAAGCCAAAAAGACATGAGCATGTGAATTTCCTTATTTGGATATCTTAAAAAAATTTAGGGTGATTACCTAAGACATTAACATCTTTATTCAACTTATCAGTTGGGTTCTCTGTTAATATTTAGTTGATACGCTTCTCTAAAAAATATAAGTATCTTTTGTTTTCTAATATGATCATAATTTTTGTTTGATCTCTTCTGCTTGTGGTGATAATACTGTTTATATCAGACGTGTCAAACTCATTTTAATTCAAAGGCCATTTAATGAGTCTGTAAGATTGCCATGGGCCACAAAATTTTTTTTTTAAATATTTTTAGAGTAAGGATTCAGAAATATAGATAGGATAATTAAAACATTATATAATCAAATGAACATACTGCAAAAATATATAATTACTACATAATTGCTTTTAATTATGCATGTTTTTTTTTTTATTTAGCGCAAGCAGAAAGCAGAAATATCTACTACCGCTAGATGACAGCGTAAAGCGGACGGCGCACTATATGTCTGCGCAGATTCATGTTTCCACAAGTGCGCTATACGCCACGCACCCTGAGTCGCGCACAGCGCATTCAGTGGAAACATAAGTGGAAACAGACATTTAGGCTCAACTCACACGAGCCACAGCATAACCACGCCACAACTACAAAACGGTAGTCGGTTTATGGACGGTCGTGAATTATAATTACATTAATATAGAAACGCATAATCTAACTCAGACGGACCGCAAACTGAAGCCGGCTTCAACCGTTGTTGCAACTTGTGGCTGATATCATCCACAAAATCGTGGCGTCAGTGGTCGCGCTTAGCCAACCGCTTCCCGAGCACTTCCACTACACATTGTGGTCGATACGGACTTCAACCGACCAGAGCTTGCGGTTCGCGAGTGGCTGATTTCGACTACAACTGAAGTCGGCTTCAACCGCTGTCGCTACTTGTGGCGTGGTTCTGTTGTGGTACGTGTGAGTTAAGCCTTAGTGTTCCTAATCCTTCTGCCATTCAGCCGTGTTCATTCCGTGATGAGTTTGGTCCACCTGTTCTCTCCATATCTGGCAATCAGTGCCGGATTTACAGCGCATTCAGTGGAAACATAAGTGGAAACAGACCTTTAGTGTTCCTAATCCTTCTTCCATTCAGCCGTGTTCATTCCGTGATGAGTTTGGTCCACCTGTTCTTTCCATATCTGGCAATCAGTGCCGGATTTAACCGATTGCACTCAATTGTTGAGGCAAAATGAAATCATGAAAAGGCTAATAAACGAAGAATAATGGTTTAAATTTACTATTATGGCTGGGCTTTTACACTCTGGCCTTCGGCATCTGATTTTTGTAGATCAATAAAAATAAAACTTTTTCTTGAAAAAAATTGAATGTTAATGAATCGATTTTGTTTTATCACTTGGAACATGTGGGGAAAAAAGTATGTAAGATGTTGAAGTAGATGAAACTCGCATTTTTACACATCAAATATAAGGACGGAGGAGTTTTAGTAATAAGAAATGGGTTATAAGTAGAATTGACAGAATAACAAGTGAGTATTTTTTAAAATATGGCATCCAATAAGTGAATCATTAATTCTGTCATTTTCGAACATAAATCATTTTCGAAAGTTAAATTACTGTTCGAAAATGAATGCTGAGTTTGTAAAACAATTACGTTTCATTTAAATAATCGGTTGCTAATTTAATAAATACAGTAGTCTGTTCTCGATGCTCTAAATATTTTAGGATAATTTTTAAATAATTAAAATTTTTAGATGATTTTAAAAATGCAAATATACATTGCTCTAAATATTTTAGGATAATTTTTAAATAATTAAAATTTATAGATGATTTTAAAAATGCAAATATATAAATTTCATGCGTTGTATTTTTTAAACGGAGCCTCAAAAGAGAAAACGTGACTAAACTTTTTTTACTCAGAATTTTATCATTCTACCAGTCTGTAAATTTATGCACAACCTTTTTGAATCACCCTTATATAATTAACCTTCGCTTAGAGCGCGTAGTATGAGAAGTATCTAAGGTTAGCTCGCTAATCGCATAAGAGAAGCTGTAGACTTCAAGTTGAAACGTAAGGTCAATTATGAAAAAAAATGATGCAAAGTATATAATTAACCTTCGCTTAGAGCGCGTAGTATGAGAAGTATCTAAGGTTAGCTCGCTATTCGCATAAGAGAAGCTGTAGACTTTAAGTTGAAACGTAAGGTCAATTATGAAAAAAATGATACAAATTTTCAGTTAAAACATTATTTATTTACAACCAAGGACATATTGGATTAAACTCAATTTTTAGGTTCCTGGTAAGGTTAACGACACGAGTTCATTTTCTTTTTTTAAATAAAATAATTTCGCTCGCTCAGATCGGCAAAAGTGACCACTGTGCGATGCGCCTAATATACAAGATAAAGAGAAGTCTCTTACTTGAGTATTCTGTTTGAAGTTAGGTAAATATTGTTAGATAAAAGAATTGATTAGATGATGATAAACATCATCTAATCAATTCTTTTATCTAGGAAGTTAATATTAACTTCCTAGATAAAAGAATCGATTCCTTCATATATAAGAATCGATTTTCATCAGTTTTAGAATATATAATCTTCTAGCACAGTGTATCAAACTCATCTTATTCAAGGGCTATTTAATGAGCCTGAAAGTTTTCCGCGGGCCACAATAATCTTCTAGCACAGTGTATCAAACTCATCTTATTCAAGGGCTATTTAATGAGCCTGTAAGTTTTCCGCGGGCCACATCACATTTAAATTTTTTTAAATTATATTTTGGAATAAGGATTCAGAAATATAGATAGTATAATTAAAAATATTAGACAAAAATATATAATTACTACATAATTGCTTTTAATTATACATATTTTCTAAATTTAATTCCTGGCTATCAATCATTAATTTTCTATTTAGTCTTAAATGTCACATTTTCTGTACAAAACAAAAGCTTTCATTAAAATTTTATAAATTCAAATAACTATAACCACATAAATTTTTAAATAACTTAATAACACAACAAATCTTTAACAAGCTCGTTGGTACATTCTTTATACATGTCCTTCAAAGAGGGATTATTTGGAACTCGATCATTATATTTGTTATCCAAAAAAAAATACAGGTTCTCATTTATGGCTTTTTGTTTTTTGATAAGAAATTTCGCACAAAACGATGTCGTCCTGGCAGAAAAGCACTTAATTTGTGTCACTAATCTGAAAGATCAGTGTCATTTGTGTGTATACGTCCGATAAGGCCAATCGAAAAAAACTCGTGCAATTACATTTCGTTAAAATCAAACTAGTGTATCATAGTATATGACATAGCTACGAAGCGACAGTTACAGTACTTCCTATTATTATTATGAAAATGAGAACAATATGTTATTATTAACTCATATTAACATATTGTTCTCATTTCATTTTAGTTAAGAGCGTTGAGGGCCACAAAAAAATCACATGGAGGGCCGCCAATTTGACACCTCCGTTCTAGCAGATACCAATAATCATCTTGGCGACAGGCGTATCGATCATTTTTAACAGGTTTGGTTCCCTAGAAGTCCCAATAATCATCATCATCATCATATATAATAAAGGAATAAGCGTGTGGAGTCCATGTTTCTGCGCATGTGCGAACTCCCGCGCCAGAAGTGTCGCCGTTGCTATTTTCTCTCGCTTCGAATCTTTAATCGCGTCTTTTAGAAAACTAAATCCTAATCTCATTATAAATTTTGCTTTAATTTATCATTTTTTACTTCCTATTTATGTTTGTATACTTCTTTTTGTTATTTGACTTCAATTTCTGTCTTTTTCGATCGAAAAATGTTGATTGTTCC
>AYEL01088992.1:0-33702 GCA_000484575.1 Olivierus martensii | reverse complement strand
TATATAATATTATATTTACATATAATATTTTATATATATATATAAAATATTAGCAAGAAAGTTTAGGCTATATACTGATGATTTATCTTTGTTAGTTGATTTTTGATATGATTATACCAATCTGAGAATATTGCAAGACTGAATGCCTCTATATCATATATTAACTTGTATGAAATATTTGACTAGAAATATTTCATTTATTTTTGCTAATATAGAATATAAAATATTTTCATACAATATAATACAATATAAATATAATATAGATCTAAATATGCTATATTATTATTTTTATGTTTTCTATTAAAGTTTGAATTTTTACTATTATAAAAAATATTAATTTTATTTCTTTTATAATTAGGAACAAAAACAAACTTTACATCTTTTGATGCCCTTGTTATACATTCAATCTATGTATAACAATATTGTTGATCATGTTTCTCGTCTAGTGACAAAAAGTTGGACATTGTATATTCAGCAGGATAATGGAAAAATGGTGATTGTTCATTCCCAACCAGAAACAGTGCAAGAATTTTCTGATGCAGATGAATGTAAGAATTTTTTATTTTGTTAGTTTTAAGTCTTTATTTAAAACAAATTTATTAAATAAATATAATCATCTCATAATTGACTGAAACATTTTATAGAAATTCACAGTAAAGAATTAACCTTTTCCGGTCCAATGCCTTGGTCACTAAGACAAGCGCGCACCGTCGTCCGGTCCAATGACTAGTTATTTGAGGAGTTGTAAACCGGTTATTAATGGAAACTGATATTTTGCTAAAATATCGTTTATTATGTCGCCTCTATTCATCGTTTATTCAATAAATGAAAATTCTCAAATTTGACAGATAAGAAACAAATGTTTCGTTTTTGGTATATTTAGACACATAGTGACCAAGGGCTAACTAGTGTGTATAAATTTCATTCAGATCGGATAATAATATTTATGCGATATAGTACCCCAAATATTTTTTCTTTTAGTATGTCAGTAATATTTACAGTTGTCATATCGATTATAACAGAAACTAGTTATTTGAGGAGTTGTAAACCGGTTATTAATGGAAACTGATATTTTGCTAAAATATCAGTTTCCATTAATAACCGGTAAATATTAATTATAATAAACTGATATTTTGCTAAAATATCGTTTATTCATGTAGTCTAATTTTAGTTGAATAGAGGCGAACATTTTTCTGTGCACTTTTTTCAATAGTTTACATTCTACAACTATAACGGTAATAATTAATTAACGATATTCGGCGTTTAAATAAGTATTTAAGAAGCGACACATGGTAAAAGTGTAGTTTGTCTTTTATGAGTTAGTCCTATATTCAGTATTGTTCAATTTAAGCTTTTGAGCTATCCTGCTCATTTAAAACAAATGTCAAAATCGATTTATTTATGCTTCAATACATATTCATGAGGTAAAGAACTGATTTTCCTCCAACGATTTAAAAAATTAATATTGATAAAACAGTTTCTATGAGATTTTCTTTAAAGAAGACATTAATTATGAAATATCTATGGAAATTCTTTATTTATTTCTAGGTTGCACGAGAAAACCATTTAGTAAGCAGCAATACGTCATTTGATAACTTGTATTAACAAACATAGAATATATAATTTTTCAAAGCACGAACTAAAAGTGATTTTTTTCAGTTTTACTTATTCTATAATTAATAGAATAAGTAAAACTGCATCTATAATGTGCAATAGATTTCTTCATCTAAATGAATATGATGAAACACAGAATTTTAAATTGTCCAATATATAAATATCTTGGATAATTTTCTCCACCTGTTTTATGTCTTCGAAAATTATGAGTTAGAGTTCCTAACTCTAAAATATTGGTATTTATGATTTATTCAAAGTATGATAAGATTTTTAGAGAAGTAAGCAAAAGTTTTAATAGCAAAGTTCAACGAAGAATTAATCTTGAGCAGATGAGACCGTAAAGTTGCAGCTCAGACTATTAATTTAAAACTGTATTTTATTCTATATGATTGAGTATACAATAAAAAACGGTACTTTCTATGATGAAATAAATTTGAAATTTCTAAAACATTTTAGCATTGACGTTGTTAAAGGGCCATTCAAATACAGATTGATAATCAAAATTCCGGCAATCAATATTCCGGTTCCATTAGTTTTTCGGGGCATGAATGTCGGAGCGCATTTTTAAATTTACCACGTTGGCACGCCATTGTTTTCTGGCGTGCCAACGCCATTGTTTTCTGGCGTGCCAACGTGGTTGCCAGATTGCCAGGTTGGCAGTTTGGCTTTTTTTAAACATGGTTGGCGTTAGAAATTTTTTTTTAACATTTTGGCGTTTTTCTGGCTTTTTTGTTTATTGACATTATATAAAATCTTTTTTAACTTTTTTCGAGAGTACAGTAACGAATTAAAATTCTGAGGAACTATTTTATTTTAGTTGAATTAACATTCGGTAAAACTACAATCTTTTATATAGTTATTAAACATTTTAAAATTTCATTTGCTTTTCATTTAGTGTTTAATTTTATTTCTTTAAGCACTATACAAGAAGTCCTTTTCTTTTAAATATATACAACATATATATATATATATATACACACATCAAAAATCCGGAATTTTCAAAAATCCCCAGGTCCCGAGGTGTTTAAGCACTATACAAGAAGTCCTTTTCTTTTAAATATATACAACATATATATATATATACACACATCAAAAATCCGGAATTTTCAAAAATTCCCAGGTCCCGAGGTAGTTGTATTTTTGATTATCAATCTGTATTACGCGAGCATAATTTTATACCTACTCTCCCCGTATGAACAATTTGTTGACCCCCCTTCCTAAAATACGTAAGATTTTATTTTTCTACCTTCTTCTCTGATGTTTAAAAATAAGGTAGTAAACAATTATAAATTTTGCAAATTTGTAATTGTTAACATTAAGGGTATTTAATGTTAAAGGGCAATATAAAATGTGAAACGAAAAAATTCGAACTTTAGTGCATTGGTATTGTACAAATACAGTAGTTTGAATTAAATTTTAAAACTGAAAGACACTGAGGCAACCGACATTCCTGCCCATGTAAGAAATCATAAGATTTTTTTTTTACCTTTCCCTTTTCTTAGTATGGTTAAATACATGAATGCTTCCCTAATTGCTATCAATATTTTCCAACTTGGGTATCATTTAACAACGGTTCAATGTCGGGAACTTGCCGATCTAAAACAAAATAAAATTGATAAATAAAACTTAAAATTTTTTTCAAGTTTAATATTTGTAGAAATCTATTAGGAGAGAAATGAAAAAAATTATTCCTCTTTTAAAATATATAAAAATATTATAATTATATTACAGTTTAATTTATTATTATCATTTTTTTTTGTAAAGTATCGCAGACAATTTTGGACGTCCTTGTAGAAAAGTTTGGAAGGCACTAATTGCCACTAAACGTCAATTTTAATATAGGAAGAACTGAACGATATACTCATATAAGTTTTGATCGGTTTAAATGCTATGACATCATATTGTAACATTTTTTTCTAGAGGTTAACTCAATATACAGAATATAAATATTTTTTAACTAATTTTTGAATTTAATTTTTATTTATTTATTAAAATTAATTTATTTTTAAATCAGAAATAGTCATTGGATGAATTTTATTTATTTGGAAAATAAACAAACAAAAATTTCAAATTTGACATTTTAATCATTCACATGATGAAAGTTTAATTCTTACTTTATATATAAATATCTAATATACCAATATAAAAAATTTTTGATTAAAGCAAAGGTATAAGTTCCTTTGCTTTAATAAATTATTAAATAAAAATAATAACAGATATGATTCTTCACTAGAATTTAAAAAAATTAATTCCTTAGTTAAAGTTGCAATAAAATTTACTAAAAATTTTAAGTTGGATATTTAGGTTTAAAATATGTATAAAATAAATTTTTGATATTATAAAAAAGCAAACAGATAATTTATTTTGATATACTTTGTGTCCAATTGTAAAAAATCGATTGTCAAACTTACGAATTATTTTGAAAAACATATTCTTTCTTTCGCATCCTTCTACCATCATCTCCGATCATTGTTATTTATCCGCATCTGTAATTAATTGAATAGTTTCCACCATATAATACAATAAAATCGTGTGTTTGTAATGAAAATATAAGATTAAACAATTTCGAAATTAATTTATAAGCCGTAATTTTTTTTTATTCCGTAATACATCACAATTATGATGCAATCTCGTGTTTTATGAGTCATCGCGATTTTAAATAGCAACTTATTCGGTTTGTAATTGTTCACCTAGAAAAATGATTCAAAAATGAGTCACATGATATAATATTTGGAAATTTTCGATAAATTTTAAGACAATTATTTAGAAATTAAACAACACACAACTACACATGGAAGTTTGTCATTTAAATCCAGTTTTATCTGAACGAAGAGGAAAATAAAACTGAGTAATTTAAATCAATTTCGCTTACTTATAAACGTAAGTATTAAAAACTGATAAAAATTTAATTATTCAGATGGTTTCTTAATAATTAAATTTTTTTTGTATTTTTGAGTTATATGCATTACTTGTAAACTGATATCATAAAAATGCCCCATACTGAGGAGGAATCTAATGGAGAATTTTGATGGAAACATATTATTATTAAGAATTTTATTACTATTGCTTTTATGAGAAATAATTATTTGATCAGAAAAATTATTCATATCCAATCAGAGTATTTTCTAAACGGATATAAATAATTTTCCGATCCAATAAATATACTTATAGAAACAACAACGATCAAATTCACAGTAGTCTCATGTTTCCAGTAAAATTCTCCTTTACATTTCTTTCCTTATTTTTAATTGATACCATAAAAATGCCACATTTAGTAATTTTATGATATTAGTTTACAAATATATAGTTCTCCTATAAGTTTGTTCGAGGTATATTGAGATGAAAAAGTCCTGAATCAGTTAATAACTGCTGATTTCTATGAAAACTGGAAAAATATCATAAAAATCGCAAAATTACAAATAAAACTGTACTTAGGAAATTTAAATTTAAGTATAAAAAGAATTATTACTTTTTTGCCTTTTCTAATTATAAAACAATATATATCATTCTATGTAACAGTACATACACAATATACAAAAAAGGTTCAGGGTCGATTCTTAATTGATAAAACAATATTAAATTGTCCTTGAAAGCATTTTGATTGGAGGTTTATTCTTTTTATCGGGTGGTCTTAAAGTTTTGTAATATCGTATCCGGCTGCTAAGTTGAATAAACGATAAACAGTTACTTAATGCTAGAAAATATTTAATAATAACATTTTAATATAGTTTTAACGCTTTTGCGCAAATGGATAATAAAAAAAATAGTATAAATGAATTTTTGAAATATTTATAGTTATAATTCCTTTACCTGTGAAATTACTAAATAAATAAAATAGTATAAATGAATTTTTGAAATATTTATAGTTATAATTCCTTTACCTGTGAAATTATTAAATAAATGTACTGTATTTCTTTTTTTTCTAATTTTGTTAACAGAGAAATTATACCGCAAAGAATTTGGAAATCATTTAAACATTTGTTTATTACTTTATTAAAATTATTTTTTATTGATTTATTAAAATTAGCAAAAAAAAGATAACACTTTATGCCTTTTTTAATTAATTAATAAGTTTACTTAACAATCCGAGTTAGTTTAGTTTTTTTGGAAAACTATGCAAACAATCAAAAATCTTTCAATTTAGTTTATTTTATCGTTATCAATGGGCTTAAAGTAGTACCCAATTTTTCTGATAAATAGCAACATAATTATATAACTGTATTCGTATGTATTCGGTTTTTGTCTAACAGATTTTTTCCGTATTACTGCAACGTGTAAATCTCTTCTGTTTTGAGGGAAAGACAACTTAACATTGTTTTTGGGTAATAAATAATCATATTCCGATTTAATTTTATTTTAATGTTTTAAATTATAAACTAAATTTAATATTCTTGAATTTTGATATTCATTAGGTTTTTGATTAATTTTATATCAATTATTGCACGGATTATTTTAAACACTATTCCATAAATCCGATAAAGATTGTTTAATTCTTTATATTATGTTATTAACAAATAATGAAAATTACTATTAAATATTACTGTGTTACAGTAATGTTAATGTTATTTTAATAAATATTGTGTAATCTATTTGTATCATTAAAATATGCTGAAGTATTGAGCCAACTTTTAAAAAATTAACACTTTTAGAAAGCTTGTCTCTCTCCATTGTAAATTTTTTTATATAACCAATACTGTATACATGCATTCATAGATTCAATACAAACTTTTTATTATGCAGGCATACCCCGGAGTTATGTCACCATAGGTTTTAGACTGATGCCATAACTGGAAAATGTCCATAAATCAAAGCACTGTTTTTTTTTCATTTATCAATGCACGTAATGCACTGTAATTACCGTATATGTGCATAATAACATAAATGAAGCATTTGTAGCTAAAATAAATATTATAGGCCTTATTTTGAAAAAAATAAGCATTCTGTTTTACAAAAATATGCCGCTGAAGAGCCATAATTCCAAAATAAACACTGAAACTTTGGAGAATGATGGCAATTCAAAATTTACGTAAGTCCGAAGCGTCATAAGTGGTGGAGCTATAACTCGAGGTAACTATAATTTAATGTACATTATGAGAAAATTATATTTCTGTAACTATACTGCATGTTGGTTTCTTCGTTTTAGACAAAGTTTGGATAGTTTTCTAATTTGTGGATTGCATTTTATTATATTTTCCTCTTTTTCTTCTATCGGATTGAAACTGGTTATTTCTTGACATTTTCAAATATATTTCTTGGTTATTTCTTAACATTTTCAAATATATTTCTGGCATGATATAAAATTTATTTTCGTAAAAGTAAAATTTAATAATATTTTTACCAAATATTTTAATCAAAATATTAAGGATAATTCATAACAAAGTTTTGATTTGAGATAAATTTATAAGTATTTATAGGCCTACCAGATACAATAGAATAATGTTTTCTCTTTTTAAAACAAATTCTTTACTTTTTTTTTTTAATTGTTTATTAATTAAACCTTCATTAATTATTTTTCTCAAGCACATATTCTGCTTTATTTATTGACCAAGAATTAGGAAAAATTAATTGCTACAGTTTAATCCTGATAATCTGATGGCGATAGTTTCTGATTACAGAACATGTTACTCTATACAGGAATAATATCGTACACAACTGTTTTGTAGTATTGCATTATCAATAGTGCACTTTTATTCATTCCAGAAGGTCTTTTTTTAGATATATGATTAAAATAATTCATGATATTAGTGAAAATAAATTATTATCATTTATTTTAGCTTTTATGTTGCTCAATATGCAAAAATTATTGATGATATATTCTTTAATGTGAATTTTTATAGACCAACTATTCACGAATTCATACTTGCATGTTAGAAATTCAAACACCATTTTTTTTTAGAAATCAAATATATTTACTAGTGATATTTTCCTGAATTCGTTATATACTTAATATTTCAAACAATTAAAAAATAATGACGTATTTTTGTATTTTTGCATTTTTTGAAAATAGTATTTTAACTGTTCGATATAGAATTAAATTATAATTTAGTGTTGCAAAAGTGATATCACACTACAAAATAAATAAATTTGATTTTCTTTAAATAAATTAGATTTAATTTATTTTTTTTTTAAACAGAGAGCAAAACTGATCAGTTTTTAGACTTTTGGTTATGAAGTCATAAATATTCTCACAAAAAGACTGTGAATTTTACCAAAGAAAATATCATTGTAAATGAAGACATTAATACTGAAATGATTATTCAAAAATAAGATTAAGACTTAAAAAAAGCTTTTATAATATCTCAAATGGACTGTCTTTTCACACTACTATGACAAGATTAGTTTATGGATTTTAATTTGAAATTGTTTGTTTATTTATGTCATTTTATTATGTTCAAAAAAGGTTGTCCATCCTTGAGACAACTTTTTTTTGAACATAAGGATGAACAACCTTTTTTTTATGTAAAGGCCACATTTAAAACTTTCGAACTGAGGCCAAGAGAACATAAGAGAAAAAAAGAAAAAAAACACAAAATGCTGGTAAATCACAATTATTTATTCATATATGATTATAAATTAACATAGGTTTACTTAATATAACTTCTGGAACTGATGTGAACGAAATATATCCGAAATATTTGATTGAATATTAATCACTATTAGTTTTAAATTATTTTTGAAATGTGAATATGTTAGACCGATTTCTTGTTTTATTTTTTACTAAATTATAGTGGAGAAACACTGTTCATATACATAAGTGGTAAAAAAATAACGATAGAATTTTTGTTGCATACTTCCTTAAGCTGGGTAATTGATTTTCTTTGATAAAAGTTTTATAAAAATATACCAAATTTCTTCTTCAAAAGTATCTTTCAAATTTAAATTAATTTACAAGTCTATTATCTCCATATCTCCAATTGAAGTTCATTTGGTGCATTTTCTATATTTACTGAAAGAGGTACTATAAAAATCCGTATTTCGCTTGCTAAGTTGAGGAATTTTTTATTTTATTTATTTATTTTGCATTATAAAATGGGACAATGTTTATTCAATGGGTCTAACATTTTATTAGCTAATTAAAAATTATTAAATAGCCGAGTAGACTATAATTCCAAATTAAAAAAAAATTATTTATTGAATAGATATAAAATTCCAACAATAATAAAAGACAGTAAAATTTATATCGAGGCATCATCAGTAAATTTTTTAGTAAATTATCAAAAGTAGATGAGTAGATTGGAAAGTAAAATGATTGCCTAAAAACTATAAAACTTAATTTAACTGGAATGACATAAACATTATCCATAAACAAACAATTTCAAATTAAAATCCTAATAGTCTATATTAAACCTCAAAACTCATATACATATGAAGAATGAGAAAATGGCTTCGACCTACCTTGCCCACCTTACCCTATGAGCCTTTCATTTTCTCAAAGACGATAGAAACGGAAAAATTTTATTTTTTTATTTTTTATAAAATCAAATATTTATAAATCAGACTTAAATTGATAATTAAAATATATTTTTTTATTTGTTATCGATCAATCAGATTTTTGAATAACATGGAATTTCTTTAAATTCTTTACAAATAAAATATTTTCTAAATATGCTTTCAATTAAGGTTTCAGTGTTTTGAAAGAGCACATCAGGTCTTTATTAACGCTCATTATCGCTGCATAATTACCAAAACCTTCATAATTGGGTGCAGAAAATATAGTGACCAGCCGACGCCTGGCGAAAAATTCGTAACCGTTCTGTACGACTTCGTGAGCTCTACAGATGAGATCTAAATCGTGTTTAACAAGAAAATTCCTCACCACATCCGGTCCAAACGTAACAGAAATTCTGCGATCGTTACTTCCCCATCCGCGAATATTTTTATCCGGATCGGACCACAACAGATCGCACAATAAGCCAGTTTCTGGCACTTCAGTGGGTCTCCGAATATTGCGAATCTGATCCATTGAATCTAAATCGGGACTTAAACCTCCGTGGCAACAAAATATAGTTTCGTCGATAATGGCAGCTATCGGTAAACAGTCAAAACAACTAACGAATGCCTTCCATAATTTTACGTTAAACTTTCGTCGACATTCTTCGTAAAAACCGTAAATCCTGTTTAGAGCAGCCGTTTCGTGGTTTCCTCTCAATAGGAAAAATGCGTCGGGATATCTGATTTTGTATGCCAAAAGTAAACACATGGTTTCTAAAGACTGTTTACCTCTGTCGACATAATCACCTAGAAGCAGATATCTGCTATTAGGAGGTAAACCACCGAGTTCCAACAGACGTAACAGATCTCCATACTGTCCGTGTATATCACCACAAATTTTGATGGGTGGTTTGATTTCTAGTAACATGGACTGACTCAGGAATATTTGTCTGGATAAACAGCACAAGAACTGAATCTCTTCTTCGTTAAGAGGGATCCTTTCTCTAGTTTCGGGATCGTCAGAATACGTAAAAGTCAAAAGGCGACTTAAAATGTTATCGATATTAAAATTCGATTTGCGATGCCGATTCATTATCATTGTCTGTGCGACGAGAATCGATTATTAATTCAACTTTATTAACAATCGATTTTTCTAATAAATCTTCTATTGTCACTGATATAGTTCTATTAATAAATCTACATATTTTAGAATAAATTATGATAATTATTTATAGAACAGTTAAATGAATAATTTTCATTAATTGAACATCCGAACTTATTTTTTTAAATAAAAAATTATATATTTAATATGTTTAGAAATAAATTCAGAAAATAAATTATTTATTAGTCATTTATAAAAGAGTAACTTTTAGATAAAAAAAAATTGCAACAGATAACAACTTGAATATAGGTTGTATAAGTTTGTCATAGATAACTAAATCTTTTGTTAATATAGATTGATGATGATAATAGTTATTATTATCTGTTAAATTATATACAATATATAGATATTTCTGTTAGATTTATAGAATATAGATAAATATATAGTATATAATTAAAAAAACCTGCTTTTAAAACTTCTTTGTCTCTTACTAATTATAAAGAGTAGTTTAATATTTTATAATTATTAAAGTTATAAATATATTTTCTGGATATGCCGTAATCCCAAGAAAACTGTTAGAGCATACTGTTTAAATTAATAACCTAGTAAAACGTTATGCCACTTATTTTTTGATTTCTTTGTTATAATTATCGATGCATTTTAATTTTTAACCTTCCTAGTTTGCTGCATCTTTTACTGTTAACAATATTGAGATTTGACTGAGTTATTTTAATATAATTTAGTATAAGAGCTGTTTGAAAACTAGCTTCCGATCGGTTATAAAAATTACGAGAATTGATTATTGTTCCTTGTGCTATAAATTCCACTATAAACTAATAACTGCTGCATTTCATGGCTGATGGAATCATTAATGATACCATTCATTTTAAATCACTGTTTGCACGATGCAAATCGATAATTGTTACTTTAAAATATGATGACTGGATAACTACAGAATTAATTTACACTGCTGCACCCCTTCCCCTTTCACTGCTAAAAATTAACGGAAATTACTTTCCCAAATCCTCATACTATCTACGTTATAATAGAATTATATTAAGGATATTTTAATTGTGAGATACGTTAATTATGTTCTTCCAGCTTCAAAATGGGTAATTAGAGGTTTAACGTCAATTCAACACTAGTTTCGTTCTGAATGACGTCAGAAACAATGTTATCATTTTTACACTATATTATAGAGGCGCGTATGTGACCTGGTGGCCATATGGGGCCATGAGCTCGATAGAGACATAGGTTATCCTGGTAGATCTGTCACTGCAACTTGTGCTCGTGTCGCGCGTGGTTTTAATTAGCGCTGATTCTATAATTATGCGAACTTAACAATCGCTTAGGGATACCCGTAAATTGGGTTCTAATTGGGGTTGGGATTCTAATTTTGTTAATAAAATCCAAAAATAAATTGTAATCTGGAAAAAATTATTAAAAACCTTGTTTAATTTAATAATAATGATGCAGTTTTACTAGAAAATTGAAGATTTGCTGTCTTATTTATGTAAAAATCGTATGACATATCGCCATCTCTACTTCGAAATATTGTAATTTTGTAGGAGATTTAAAAAAAAAAAATTCAAAATATTCAAATATTGTGATTTTTATTTGGTAGAATAACTGGAAGTGTGTTTAAGTAGGCCTATATTAATTATATACATAAATACGGAATAATTAACATTGCCCTGCCGATTGTGTCACCTTGAAATTTCTAACATCGTTTTTAATTTCCACTTAGCGATAAATAAACCTGTTTTCTATTCACACTCTTCCATATTGTTAGAAATAAGGGAATGCGTGGTTTGGAACAGAATTAATGTTTTAAAGATGTGCTTGTTTGTTTAGAAAAATCCCTTATAGGAATTTTTGCCCTTTTTCACACCTGCAGAGGACTATGGTCACGTGTTTATGTTCAGTTTTCTGATTGGAGAAAAGATACGAACTCTGTAGAAAAATTAAGATAGCATTTATATCTTATTTTGTATTCTAGTCTAGACCAGATTTGTATATCATTGGTTAATCTTCATCCAAATATTGTAACATCTTTTAAAACACAAGGTAGGTATGAAAATAGTTATATAAAGTAACTGTGGGTCAAACGGACACGCTAGTGATATATTTTAGAATATTTCGAATATATTTCGTTAAAACAGATTCTAATATTTATTATATTCGATAAGATGTAAGCTATCGAAGCACTTAACATTTACTTTTGTCAGTAAGACTAAAATTTTGTAATAATAGATTTTAACAAATAATACATGCTGTCCGTTTGCTCCACACTGTAGGGATAAATGGATATCTGTTTTCTTAATCGAGATAAAATAGTGGCAAACAAAATATGGATCATTTCCATTTTCTATACATAATACGTGATGTCTTTCAAGTAATAGAGATCTGAAATGCAATTTACACTATCTTTATATAACATTCTGTATGCTTGGAAAATGTTTTCTTTACTGAAGTTTAAAGAAGTTACAACAGAAATGTATGTTACTTAGGTTTCTTTCCCACTGGTGCATCAACTTAGTTAACTTCAACTTCCTCTATCTTAAAAAATGTTGTGTTGACCGAACTTGGAAATCTCTATATTGGACAACACTCGCCTTCTCGATGTGTTAATTAGAATAATATATGTTTTAGTGCAGTTATTAATAGCATTCCGTCAATTTTAAAAGCTTTCACAACTGAATATCATGCTTTCTTCCAATTAATTATCATCGATTTGAATTTCTTTCACGATTATGAATCATATTTATAAAAGTGTAATTAATATAGAGAATGCGAGTAAATAAAACGCGAGACAAGTAATAGAATGCAAACTCTTAATATAAATATAAGCCTCCTATTAAAAAAAAAACATTTGATAAAATATATATTTTAAGCTTTAAATGGCAAAAAATACACGTGTCCTTTTGCCCTCACAGAGATGTATCCGTTTGCCTTACCATTAGTTTTGCTCTTTAAAGTTTCAAAATACTAAAAAATAAATGATAGCAGTACATTAGTGACTACAGTTAACGATTGGAAAGGCTTTTAAGTTACCAAGCCACCAGGCATAACATTTTTGAAACTACAATTAATATAAAACCCTTATTTATTAAAACATAAATTTTAATTCGTGGCGAGTTTAAATGAAAATCTTCGGGATTTTTAATTTTTCTACTTCCGATTCATCGGGAAAAAGAGTTGTCTCTGTCTTTAAAAAGGATTAAAAAAAAACTAACTAAGAAGAAAGCAGTATAGTGCTATTGTATATGGACAAAGAAGTATTAAATAACATCAATACTTCGAAAATAAATAATAAATTTGCTAGAGAAAAATCTAAAAAAAAGAAAAAAGATTTATTTATCTTTTGACAAACCTAAATGTTTTATTTTTTTTTCTTGTTTAAATGAAAATCTTCGGGATTTTTAATTTTTCTACTTCCGATTCATCGGGAAAAAGAGCTTTTTCTGTCTTTAAAAAGGATTAAAAAAACTAACTAAGAAGAAAGCAGTATAGTGCTATTGTATATGGACAAAGAAGTATTAAATAACATCAATACTTCGAAAATAAATAATAAATTTGCTAGAGAAAAATCTAAAAAAAAGAAAAAAGATTTATTTATCTTTTGACAAACCTAAATGTTTTATTTTTTTTTCTTAAAAATTTTATTATTTATTTGTATTTTTCATCTTTATATTTTTTTATATATTTTAAGCGAAATAATTTATTACAATGATTTGAAATAAAAATATTAAATCACATAATGTGTGCGTTTAATTTTTTTAGTACTGTATAGTGAAGTCCTAATTCTCTATGTAGCATATACATAATTAAATAATTTATTACAATGATTTGAAATAAAAATATTAAATCACATAATGTGTGCGTTTAATGTTTTTAGTACTGTATAGTGAAGTCCTAATTCTCTATGTAGCATATAGGCCCTACATAATTATATAAACACTTTTTTTTAAGAATTTCGTAAATTTTACCGGCAGAGTCCCCCCAGCCGACTAATCCGCCGTTGACTATATATTGAAAATGATATAAAGATCCAAAATTTTAATTTAGACTGCCGAGAATTTAAGAAGCATGTATTCGGACACTCCTCCCATACTCCCTTATTTCTGGGGTTTGGGGCGGAGTTCGAACGGGATTAGCGAATGAAATGAGAAGGGGGCGGAGCTTCCAGTAAACAAATACGATACAGTACTTGTACTAAGAAAAAATCTTAGAAAATGGAAAATATTTATTTATATATACATACTTAATATAAAATTTATTTATTTCCTTTCTTTTTAAAATACATATTAATCGTAATTTTTGTTTTGAGAAAAAGGACCCACAGAATAAACTGCACTTACGTTATCCTTCTATCCAAACTGGATAGAAGGATAACGTAACTTTAAGTCTATCTATAAAGCACTGTTCTCCTATCTACTTTACTTATATCGATATTTCTACTATTTTTAGAATAGTTGAAGTTATTAGATTAAAAAAAAAATTGTTTTGAGAAAAAGGACCCACAGAATAAACTGCACTTACGTTATCCTTCTATCCAAACTTTAAGTCTATAAAGCACTGTTCTCCTATCTACTTTACTTATATCGATATTTCTACTATTTTTAGAATAGTTGAAGTTATTAGATTAAAAAAAAAATATGTTGTCAAAGTCATTTTTTATGATATGATGTTTCTACTATATATATTTTTTTTAAATCCAGCAATATTTAAAAAAATTACTAGGAAGATGGTAATTTTTTGAGGATATGACGATTTTTCTAGGAGAAAACGCTTAGCATACAAACTATAGATGTATTTTAAGAACTCATCTTTAAAGCATAGTGATCTTATAAACCTTCTTTTCTTAATTATCCATAATTAGCCTTCATAATTATCGGACTAAATATATAGTACCGTATTCCATATGATCAACTTGATCGGTTTGACTTCATTCGATTAATTCGCTTATTTTCTTTTAATTTTTTTTTTTGGCTTGTAATAATGTTCTTTTGTTATTACACTCTTAGGCTAAAATTTTGATGTAATTGTCTTTGTATATAATAAAACTTGAAAAATTTTATTTTAGCACTCATTTAGTTGATTTAACATTTGAAGCTGAACAAGTCATTGGATATAGGCTTATAGACTTAATTTATACATTTCAAACTCTTATTCCGATTGGTAAAACAGGAAATTCTGTTCATATTTCTTCTGTGTTCAGTTAATTATAATTAACTCTTAACTTAATTTCTTTTTCGTTCTAAATTATCTAGCTACATATATATATCATAATCCGCATCAACAACTGATAATTTGTAAAAAAAAAAATATGTTGTCAAAGTCATTTTTTATGATATGATGTTTCTACTATATATATATATTTTTTTAAATCCAGCAATAGTTTAAAAAAATTACTAGGAAGATGATAATTTTTTGAGGATATGACGATTTTTCTAGGAGAAAACGCTTAGCATACAAACTATAGATGTATTTTAAGAACTCATCTTTAAAGCATAGTGATCTTATAAACCTTCTTTTCTTAATTATCCATAATTAGCCTTCATAATTATCGGACTAAATATATAGTACTGTATTCCATATGATCAACTTGATCTGTTTGACTTCATAATTAATTATATTTCTCTTAAATTTGCTTCAAATTTTAGTTTGATATGATATAGGCCTATAGATCGAGAAAAAGCTAATGGTTCAAGTAAATAAATTTTAAGTATCCACCAGGTAGTTATCAATCTTTATATTCATGGGACACTAATGATATACAGATCACAGAGTAAGAAATGTTGATTTACAAATTTACATTAAATAAAATAATTAATATCTTTACACTGTTATGTTGCTTCAGCTTATATTACTTTATTTATCAATAATTTAGAGCAATCTTTTTAAAATAGATACAGTATAAACTTGCAGTGAATAATAAAGTACTTAACTATAGTATTATCCTTTGACCTAATTTAAATTAAATTAAAATTAAATTAGGTTTGACCTAATTTAAATTATTTTAGTATAGTTTCACTACAAGCATTAGATTAAATACAGATATTAGCTGAATTTTATTAGTCTTCAACCTTTACTTTAATTTTCATAAGTTTATGTCAGGATTCATTTTAATTAGTTCTATAAGATTTATTCGACTTAAATTTTATTCTGCTTTTAAGAACCCCCCATAGGCGTAAAGAGAAAGAGATTGTTTAGTAAGTAAACATTAAAATAAATTGAGCCTAAATTTAACCCCTACTTTAATTTTCATAAGTTTATGTCAGGATTCATTTTAATTAGTTCTATAAGATTTATTCATACATATGGACTTAAATTTTATTCTGCTTTTAAGAACCCCCCGTAGGCGTAAAGAGAAAGAGATTGTTTAGTAAGTAAACATTAAAATAAATTGAACCTAAATTTAACGTTAGGTAGACTTCACATCAGGAACGTTAAATTAAAATTACTTATCATTGTTTCTGTACTTTAAATGTAATAATAGCTCTAAAGATAAACTTAATTTGATGGAAAACATTGTCAGAAGAATTTTCTATGTTAAATTCTAATTTTTAACCATAGTGCAACGCTTTCGATTGTTTTCAACAGTCAGATGATTTAATTTAGCATATTTAATAAAAATAAAATCTAAACAAATATTAAATTAGTAAACTTATCATTCAAATGATAAAATATTCTACACAAGAATTAAGATTCTAAGATTAATGTCCTTTTGTGAGTATTTATTTCAATAGATATCTAAAGAATATTTTTTCTGAAGTGCCTGAACTATAAATGAATAAATTTTAATTATTCTTTTGAGTGGTTAGAATCGTTAGAAATGATATATCTACATAGAACATGCTCAGTTATAGGAAGAATTTTTTTATATATACGATAACTATACTGCTGCGCATTCAATTAAAGCTAACATTTAAAATTTGAAAACAAATTCAGGTTTAAAAAAAAAAACAGATAGAAAATAAAATCGAACTTAATTTGGAAAAAATCGGATTTAAAAATAAAATATTCAGGAATTTGCATTTAAGCAAATGAAGCGGTTCTTGAACGAATGCTAGCAGTATTCATCAATTTTGATATTTTATTTGTGAAGTTAATTAAATGTTCTTCGTGACTCAAGTTTTAGAGAACATTTTGTAATGTCAGTTTAGGCCTCTCCGTCAACATTCCGATATTGCTTGTTTGATCTAGCAAGTGATAACACGAAACGAAGCAATTGTTATAGTAAATACTTTTCCTATAGGCTATGCTTGTAGAGGTTTAATAATTCTGGTAATAGTAGCCATTAGTAAAATTTATTGCTTATAGGTGCTACCATTATGTCTTCTAAGTGGTTGTTATCCTTATAAAGAAAATGGAACAAAAACTGGCCTCAATAACTTAAAGCAATATGCAAAGATGCATATTAGGATTCACCAGGAGGGATTTCAAGATCAAAACTTGGATAAGAGAACAAACTAGAGTAGAAAACCTAATGGCAAGTGGCAGGATACACGAGATACAACAATAACCGATGGACAAAGAGAATAATCAAGATCAAAACTTGGATAAGAGAACAAACTAGAGTAGAAAACCTAATGGCAAGTGGCATTAGGCAGGATACACGAGATACAACAATAACCGATGGACAAAGAGAATTATAGAATGGCAATCAAGAGAAGTAAAGAGATCCTAGCATTGATGGAGAGATCATATTAAAAAATAAATTGGTTTCCAGTGGACGCGGATAACTATTTATAGAGACAGAAACAGGTATATATATATCCAGCATTGAATAAATATATAATTGCTACTGATGATGACGATGAATAATTCTGACAGCATTATATAAATGATAACTTTATCCGAGATCACAGTCGATCGTATATTACCTTTATATTTATCAGAGAAAAATTGAAAATTTATTTTTTTTATTCTTATTTTGTAAGAAATTATGCAAGAGATTATTAAATTCATATTTTTGATGCTACTTTATATCTACATAATCAATTTTTCAGATAAATTTTGAATATATTCAGTTATTAAATTAAGCTAACTCTAACTTCACAGCTGTAAGAATTTCGTAATTTTTTCGAAAATTTTAATTTATTAGTAAAGTTACATATATTTTATTGTATTAAAACATTTTATACTTTGTGCATTGACCACTTACAGAAATATTTCTGGGTAAGATTAATGTGTAAAATCCATTCATTCATCATTCTGCCAGAATATTTGCGGGATGCATTACGCTTAATTTAACAAATCGCCATTAGATTACGTCTCCATCCATTAGTATGGTCATAAGAAAAGTTAAACGAGATAAAGTATATGTGTTTCATCTGCAGAAATAAAAGAAAGTAGATGTGCTCTACCCATACAAAGTTTACTTAAAACTTAACAAAAATCAATCAGCTAGAAAATTCTGAGAAATTTAGGCAGTTTGAAATTGGCATCTATACAGCCTAACGCATTTTATTTTCAAAGTTTTAAATGGTTAATTTATTATAAAGTGCATTTTTAAATTGAAAATAGAGTTTATTGAGAATAAATCCATCAAATATATTATACAGAAAAATTTAGAGCATAAAATATGCATTTAATTATTGATTATTGTATAAAATTTTTTTCAAATTAATGAGTTTTTGTAAAGCGAATTAAAAATCAATTACTCCAACGATTGCATTTAACATCAACAGTTTAAGATAGGCCCTATTTATTAAAATTTATGAATAAAAATTATTTTTGAATTGAATTATTAAAAATTTTTATTTAAATTATAAAAACTAAAATAAAATTATTTTAAAATTTCAATTACCAACATTTCAAGTCTCAAAATTGGCATATAGTCGTTATGCAATATATATTATTATAATACCGGTACGTAAATTAATTAAAAATCAACGATAACATATATTAAATAAAAGTCGACTATAATTATAATATTCTATTTTAATCTATAATTTAAGCATTTATAAAATGCAACGTGCCACGTTAAGTTGTCTTTCCCCCAAGATAGAAGAGATTTGCGTTATTGCATTAATACAGGCTGGTACTGCAACCTGTTTGACATCCTGCTATATTAAATCAAGACTGCAGATGGTAGCTGCTTTTAATTATCACTAATAATTATTTATCTGTTAATTTTTTCATACTGTGCTAGTTTAGTTTTATTAGTTTTTACGTGTTTTATGAATTGTTTGGCTTTATCGTTCGTGGGCTAGAATAAATGAAAATAAAATACAATATAATGCATTGAAAAAATAAAAGTGTTTCTGTACAAATATCTACAAATTTTAAATTATGTCAAATATTTAAATTTATAGATTATATGATTTTATAATTATTTTGCTTTCCTTGCTAAGAAACGTTATCAAGTCCTTTTTATTAAATGAGCAATGGCTGCATTATATCAGGAAAAATTATTCGTGACATATTTTATTAATAAAATGAAATCGGACTTCTTATCTGTATCATTAATTTTTTTTATCAAATATTAGTCATACAAACAACGTTTTCCGTATTGTTTTCCTACGTTTCTATATTGTCATAGAGTTCATATATCTATAATTTGTTTTCTAGTTAATAAAAATATTTCGAATTTTGTCCTACGGCAGGCACAGAATTCTTAAAAATATATTATGAGACCGGACAAATAAATGCTTAGAAATCTGTGTAAAAACTTCCGAAAATATACTGCTATTGTTACATTTTTTTGTTCCTCTTCTGAATGTATATAATCAAGATTTTGAGATGCTCTGCGTATAAAAGACTACTTGTTCGTTTAATAATTGGCAGAAAATTCAAAAATCTATCTAAAAATACATTAAACAAATATATTTAATCAATTTAAATAATACCAATTTTCAAAATTTCAACTCAAACTAAACCTGTACATTAATTACTACGACAGAAACTTCAAATTGTAACAAAAAACACCATTTTTGTTTTTCAATTTAGTTTAATAAGTTTATGATTTTCATTTCGTATGATTTTAGTATATATCTTTTGCCTACGATGTTATCCAAACTATTAATGTTATAAAACTCGTCTATCTAACTGCTAAAAGTTTTCAAAGTAAGGAAACTGATTCTTTAATTAATTATTTAATTAAATATAATTTTAAGTAATAAAACATATTTTCTTACTCTCAGTTTTATTTTCAAACTCTATTGTTAACTTTATTTATATAACAATCTCTATTCAATATAGTCGGTATAACGTTAAACAGACAATGTGCACCACTTTAGGTGAGTCATCGTGACTGGAGTCTTAGCAACTAGCATTTTCTGCTTTTTAAAAATTCAAAACCTCCCTTATAGAGAAAATAAACTATTCCTGTGATTTCCGCAGGCAATTGGATCTGCAAATATATATATTTAACTATCCTGATATATATAACTGAATCAACTTATAATGTTTCAAAACTAGCTAAGATGTTCTGTTCAAACGCAGTATAATCGGATTATCTTTGAAATTTATGAATAAAATATGCAGTTCTATTGTAAACAAGATGTCTCGAGTTCTTAAATATTCTTCCAGGAGATAGAAATTAATGAAAAGAATAAAATAAATGTACGAACCTTTAAGCGACAAATATCAATAAAAACGTTTTCTAGGTCATATGCACCGTTATTTATAGCTTTATATGTTTTCAATTTATTAGTGTTTAATTTATAAAATCTCGTTTTGTAATATTTTGCAAAAGATTCAAGAAATCATAACGAATCTTTGGCCAAAATTACTATAGCAGTAGCCATTTTGGATCGTGTTCTTTTCTGTTGTTTACTATATTTTAATTCTTCTAACGCATTTTCTTTAACAAATGCATATCGTTATTCGGTTCTTCTTAATCCACATGGCTGAATCCGAAAACAATTCTAGGACCCATATTTCCAGATTTTCCAGGAAGAAGCCGGCTCTGATCCGGACATCTCTATCTTCAGTTACTAACTCCCCCATGCGGATGTAGCTGAATCAAGATGGCTACTGGAATGAATCCACTGGGTGATACAAAGCTTCGTGAAACTAAGTAGAGAAGATTAAGTGTTTAAAATTATCTTCAAAAAAACAACAAAAATGAAAAATTATTTGATTTATTTTTATATGCTAACTGAAACTAAACTAAGCTTAAGTTACCATTTTTCTGGTCTGTAATATATTTACAGGTAGCTGTAATTTAAACAATAAAAACTTTTAAAATTTGTACAAACAAAACGATATTGAACGTAATAACCTACTTATAAATTTTTTTTTTAAACAAGTACACTGGAATTTGGAGCAAAGTTTAACTTATCTTGAAGCTTTTAAATGGAAAAGGAAGTCAGTCAAATGTGTGTTCCTGGTTCCAAAACCACCATTTTGTTAATTTATCCTGTTGTAATTCTTTTAAGTAGAATTATTATTATTTATAAGCGCAAAACTATATTAATTGCTGGTTAATATAGGAAAATAAATTTAAAGAGATATATTTGTTACTCTTTCCTAAGGAGATTCCTGACAACATCTCTTGCTACCTTATTTGACAAGATCAAGTTTTATTGTTCTAGTGGCCATATTGGAGCCTCCTTTAGTAGATCGGTTATCTTTGGTTAGAAGTTTATTTAAACTGTAAGTAAACAAACAGGGTTTAAGTTTATATAGTAAATTGTAATTAATGGATGATTTGAATAATAAAATAATGTTAATATATTTTAATTTTAGAGAATATTAAAACATAAGAAATTAAACCACTTAAGATTAATCATGATGCTCACTCATTTATACTCATGACAACGTATTAATTTTTTTTAAAATTATAAAACTGATATATAACGCTTCGAATATATATTTAATTAATATTTTTACAAATATTATTATTTAAAGTTGTTCAAACAGTAAAATGATTTATAAGCTGGATGCTGAATTAATTCAATTATTAGTTATTGAAGGTTATTGGTCATTTTTAATAAAATATTACAAACTTAACCAATCAGAGAGCAGCACTCGAACGGTAGCTTCCCCGCTCTGCACGCTCCAACCTCTAGAGCAGAGCTTGTTACTAGTTGAGCGAGGAAGAGAGATTGAGAGTTACTTACGTGGCATATTGTCTTGAATATTATCCTATAATAATCGTGTTTTTTTATTCATATAAGGTGAGTTAATAATATTTATGATAATCTGTTCAATATGCGATTTATATAGTATTAAGATCATATATTCCATTCTGTTTCTACCTGTTGCCAAAGTTTGTATCCATCATGGCTGATTCAAGGTCACCGACCGATGATTTCAATAATACTGTAGTGCACAGGCATTTATTTAAACATTTATGCATCTGGTTCTATGTTTATGATCGCATTATTCTGAACTAATGCTAGTTAAATTTAACCGTACGAATTAACCAATCTGTAGAGAAAATTCATTAATTGATACCGTTAGGAAAAGTTAGGCAATGAAGTTTCGCCTTTGAGTACACACAGAACAAGTGTTCGCGATGACGTAAGTCGGTGGTTTCTTCCTTGTAAGGGAAGTTCGCCATTAGGTCATTGTGGTTTGGGAATATCGGTTTCTTTTAATTGTAATTTTGTTCGAAAACCATCATAATTGTTTGATCCAAAAATTCAGGTTACGTGTAAGGTAGCAGACCAAGCGTACAAACGGAATGATGGTAACACATCCTTTATCTGACATTCTATTTATGAAAGTAGAGATGCATAAAAAACAATAATCTATTAAAATTAGATTATTTTGCTGACATGAATTTTTATAAGAACTGTTATGTTAAATAGAATTTTCTTCTATTTTATCTGTTATACGATTAATGCATTTTGAATTTTTTTTTTTTGAGAGGAGAAAATAAAAAATATATTACTAAAATAAGATAGATTTTTGAAATATAATTAATAGTAAAGGGAAAACATTGATCGTTAAGTGGGTTAAGTTTATTTTGGGTTATTGCAATGGTTTGATCATACAATAGGTGTAGAATCTTATCAAATATAAAATAATAGTATTGTCTTAATTATGCTAATGCTTGAAAATAAATAATATTTTATTGTAATTAATGATGCTGCTAGTCTGAATTGTTGACTGATTTGATAGCTACATTAAAAATAAAAATTTATTATTATTAATCATTATAAAATTAAAAGTGTTGATTTTACAACTGGGTTTGGGATGCTTCTTGTAAAAAAGTATACAAGTTAATCTTATTCTGGGGCTGATAATTAACTCAAAAAATTAGAATTTAGTCTAATTATTGAAAGAAAATTTATCTTGAACAAAAATCAAAATGAAGAATTTTCACTAATTTATCAGCTTCATATTTATTGAAACATTAATTAAATGAATTTTCTGGAAATAAAACTCAGAAAATATTAAGACAGTAATTTTATATATATATATATATATATATACACTGAACTTAGATCATAATCATATAGTTTATAAATATGAATTAACAATTTCTTAGTTTGATTAAGAACATGATAACTCTCTTCTTCAAACAGTAAATTTAAAATTTAACATTAGATGAATCAAATTTACATTTAATAAATTATTTATTTAAATAGCTATTTACATGTATCCCTAAAACGGCAGTATCCAAATTTTGTCTGCACCCCACTTTTTTCATAAAAAAATTGATATGCCCTCTCATTTTCATAACAGTCTAGTTTTATAAATACTTTCTACTTACAATTTAACTCTACAAAATTATCAGAGTTTGTATAAAAATAAAGTTCTTATATGGCAAAAAATATATATATTTATTTTGGTGTAATAATTTTTAATACAATTAAACAAATCTTACAAAAAAACAACAAAAAATAGAATACATGTTTACAATTAACAACATCATATTTAATGCGATTGGTGGACTTGTTTTTCAACACAAATTCTCTCAAATTGAGGTGTCGTTGAAGATATTGCTACTCTCAATTCTTTTTCAATCACTAAACGAGATTGATATTTTGTCTTTAAAACAGCTACAGCAGAAAGTTCCTGGGTACATACATATCCAGGAAGTTTCTGCTGTAGCTGTTTTATAAATGCATATATTTTTTTGGTGATTCATTTTTTTCCACAGCAGTTTGAATTTATATGCTCAAAAATGATGTTTTTGTTAATTGTTGCACATCCCCTTGGAATAGACTCACTCCCACTAGCAGGCATTCCCCAAAGTTTGGAAGACATTGCCCTATAGTATATGACTGTTTATATGAGAAGATGTAACTTATATAAAATTTTGGTTTAAAAACCACTAACCTATATTTAAAAAAATTTAATAAGCAAAACATTTAATAATGTGAACATTAATGATGTAAAGAAATATAAAGAAGCATGTCAGTAATTTTAGACACACCATTCAAACATGCTTTGTATATCTGTTATTGAGTACTTGTGCTGTTTGCTAAGAGTATTATAAATTATTTTTTTCTGTTGAAATTTTTTGCTTTTATATTCATTTTATACATGATGAAATATTCAATAATATTCTAAGATTGTAGACATTCTGTCACTTTATAACAGTCCAGCCAGTACCAGATTTATGTGCACTAGGCTATAAATAAGTATGAGGCCCTGTTTTTCAGAAGAAACAATTTATTAAATTAAAATGAATTATAATAAAATATTTTTTTTAATTTTTTCTCTTGCAAAATTATTTGTGATAATTTGTGAGAAATATCATGAATATCTGGGTAATTTTTTTAAATATATATGATCATCATCATCATCATCATCATAAATTCTCTTATCTATATCTTTAGATACTCTTCTAATAAAAGGTCTGCTCTTCTGCAAAGATTATCAGCAGTAATAGTTAAGTTCACAAAAAATGAAAATTTGTTTGAAATTTCCATGTAAACAGCAGATTGTTTTTAGTAATTTTACTTGTAAAATCAACAAAAAAACATTTAACCCATTGAAAGAAAAATATAAATTTTAAAATTATTTTTGGGGGGAAAAGTTCACCTGTTACATCTGTTGCATTTTCATCATTGTCTAACTTTTTTTTTAATTTTTCTGTTTGTTGTTTTGAAATCAATGCCCAATAAAATAGTTCAGCTTCTTCAAATTGATCAAAATTATCACATATGCTTTTAAGATGATTTATAAAACTTTACTTTACAAACATGAATCCAGAATATCAGCATGAAAATAAATTCAAAGTCTTCTGTTTTTTCTAAAATATTTTGTGCTTCTAGAGTTTCCAATTTAATTTTTTTTATTATATATATAATTTAAAGCATTAGTAATTGAATCATAATTTGCAAATATTGCTTCTGTTGTTTTTGCATGGGCTTTCCTAATTGTAACAAAGAGATTTCTTGGAAAAGTGAATTTCGGTCCTAAAAAAGTCTTGAGAGTGGTCTGTTTACTGAATGGCCATCATATATACACTGTCAACCAACTGAAAGAAAAGTTCAAAGAATACCACATCCCACCCTCTATGGCATTTAAGACTATGAGAAAGCATTCAACTCTGTATCTAGCAGGGCAATACTAACACACATTAAGTAATTTGGGAATAAGTACCAATACATAGAACTACTAGAAGTTTGAAGAGGAACTAAAACACATTAAATGGGATATTTTAGGTTTAAGTGAAGTTCAACATAAAGGTGAAGAATTATTAGAATTAAAAAGTGGAAACCTTTTGTATTATAGAGGTACAAATGATGGAAGATGCAGTGGAAGTGGATTTTTGATAAACAAAAGAATAAAGGACAACATTATAAAGTTTAACAGTAGTTCAGTAGTTTAACAGTAGTTTTTAAAACCAGTCTCTAGACTGGTTTTAAAAATATCCAAAAGAGACGAATTTCAAATTTTTCAAGTTTATGCCCCTACTACAAGCCATACAGATGAAGAAGTTGAAGAATTTAATGAGGAAATAGAGAAAATAAGCGGAAGAAAACAACAATTTATTGTTATAATGGGAGATTTCAATGCAAGAGTTGGCATTCAGTTATAAGGTGAATCAGCTGTTGGTAAATTTGGAGAAGGAATTAGAAATGAACATGGACAAAGATTAGTTGAATTTGCAGAGAGTGAGAACTTATCTATCATGAACTCCTTCTTTAAGAAAAATCCAAAAAGAAAGTGGATGTGGCATAATCCAAATGGTGTAATAGCTGAAATTGACTATATTCTAGCAAGCAAAAAGTATTTTATTGAAGATTGCACAGTGTTAAATAAGTTTAATACAGGTAGTGATCACCGAATGGTTAGATGCAAAGTGCATATCAATATAAAAAATGAAAGAAAAAAGATGTTTAAATGACCCAGAAGTGGAATTGATAGTGGTAAGTTAAAAGCAAACCAAAATTTGTTCCAAATAGAATTTAAAAATAGATTCACTGAATTAACAAATTTGACAGAGGATATGGACATAAAAAATTTAAATACAAACATAACCAATATACTAATACAAAGTGCTACTGAAGTGGCCGGAAAACAGTCAGGGCAAAAATGATAAATTATCTGATAAAACTAAATTACTATTGAACAAACGAAGAAAAATGAAGATAAATGGAAATGCTGTTTCAAAGAAAATTGAATATGCTGAACTTTGTAAAACGGTGAAAAAGTGTATCACAGACGATATCAGAAAGTATAATTGTAACTTAGTTAAAAAATCCATTAGAGGAAAACAAAGAAACATAAAATCTGTAAAAACATCTTTGCTGTGGAAGAAAAAAGATTTTTGCTTTAAAAGCCAAAGATGGTAAAATAATTAAAAACCAAGAAGATATCTTAAAACGTGTGGAAGAATTTTATTTTGATCTGTATAGAGGTACAAATAATAGTTGTTTGATGCAAAATTCAAAGAATGAGATACCACCAATTCTGAAAGAAGAAGTTCATCTTGCTATAAAGAAAATGAAAAAAGGGAAGGCATCAAGAGAAGATGGCATCACAGTTGATATCTTACATGAAGGAGAAGAACAAATAGAAGACATTCTAACAGATTTATTTAATAGATGTTTAAAACAAAAAGATGTACCAGAAGATTGGAAGAATGCAACAGTTATTCTTTTGCACAAGAAAGGGGAAAGAGAGAATATCTCTAATTACAGACATATCAGTCTTTTATCTGTATTGTATAAAGTTTTTACTTGGATTTTGTCAGATAGATTAAAACGATTACTGGATGAAGTACAGCCAAGAGAACAAGCAGGATTCAGGGCAGGCTATAGTATCATGGATCACATTTTTGTATTGCAAGAAATTTGGAAAAACAAATGAGTATGAAATTCCACTTTGTTTAGCATTCATTGATTATGAGAAAGCTTTTGATAGCATTATGACATCTGCTGTGTTAAATGCTTTGGCTAATACTGATATTGATTCAGGCTATGTTGGTATTTTCAGAAAAATTTACAGTCAAGCATCAGCAAGAATTAGACTGCATAAATATAGTGAGAAAATTAAAATAGGAAAAGGTGTTAGACAAGGTGATACTATTTTACCAAAACTGTTTTCTGCAGTCCTTGAAGTAATCAAAAAAATGGATTGGGATAAAACTGGTCTCAAATTAGATGGAGAATATCTAAGTCATCTACGATTTGCTGATGACATAATCTTGTTAGCTTCGAATCCAAATGAACTACAGAATATGATACAAAGCTTGGCCGTAGAAAGCAAGAAAGTAGGACTTAGAATAAACATAAGTAAAACTAAGGTCATGTACAATAATTTTGCTGATCAACAGAAGATAAAACTAGATAACATAATTATAGAGGAAGTCAGTGGCTATATTTGCCTTGGACAACTGCTCACTCTAGATGGTGACCTTATGCCAGAAATAAACAGGAGAATTAAATTAGCTTGGAGTGCTTTTGGTAGAAACAACTCAATTTTAAAAAGAAAAATGCCACTTTGCTTGAAAAGAAAAATATTTGATCAGTGTATTCTGCCAGTTTTAACTTATGGATCAGAAACTTGGACACTAACGAAAAGAGCTATTCAAAGGCTACAAACAACACAAAGGAGTATGGAAAGATGCATGCTGGGAATAACTAGAAGAGACAGAAAACGTAATACTTGGATAAGGAGTCAAACAAAAGTTATAGATGTAATCCAAAAGATAAAAAAGCAGAAGTGGACATGGGCTGGACATATAATAAGAATAAATGATAATAAATGGACAACTAAAGTACTTCACTGGATACCAAGGGATAAAAAACGACCAAGAGAGACCACATTACAGATGGAGTGATGAAATTGTCAATTTTACATCAAGTGTTGGATCAGAGAGGCTGTAGACAGGAAGAACTGGAAATTGCTTGGAGAAACCTTCATCCTGCATTGGATTGATAACGGTTGATTATGATGATGATGATAACATAGAACTACTGCATATCATCAATACAATAATATAATTATTGTCCGTTCACAAAAGCCGCACCTTGCTAAGGTGGACAAGTCCAAACGCGAAAGGGAGAGTCACAGTTGGAATAATGACGGGTTAATTAATATTATATTAAGTTCTGTCAAATATACTATTTCCAATGTCGAAACTAATCATTTAGCATTCGACATTACAATAAACTTCCATTCAACTTCAGTTATCTTGCATTTGAAAACATCTATGTGAAAAGCTGTCATCCCTATTTTGTCACTGCATTCATTCAGTTAGTGCATGCATACTTTTGTCAATGGTTGCGGCTAAGCTGGACGTACAGTACAAAGATAGTAGGAAAATAAAAATCCAATGAGCCTCTCACCAAGACTTTCAGAGCTTGCCTGAAGAAATATTCCAAAAAATAAATAGATGAGAACATAAAAGAATAATCATTAATGGAGAGTATCTCAATCACTTTAGATTTGCAAACATAACACATTGCAGTCATTGTAATTGTGAATAACAAGCATTGCTGTCTTATTACAGGCCATGTCTATGTAAGACATAGTACTATTCACTCAAATGACAAATGACCTACAAGAAATATTAAGTTACCTGAAGATAAAAAGCAAGAAAATAGGAGTATAAATCAACTACAAGAAGACAAAGATAATGTTCGGCACAGAAGTTAAACCTAAAATCAATGATGATAGAAGGTCAGATAATTGAAAGAGTGGAAACAAGTGCTTAGGACAAGTAATAACAAGGAGAATAGATGAGAGAAATTCAACATAGGATACAATTAGGATGTCATGCATACAGCCAATACAGTAATTTCCTAAATGAGAATAGGATACTAATTCTTCTCAAAAGAAAATTCTTCAACATGTGCATACTATCTGTAATGACATATGACTGTGAAACATGGACCCTTATAAAAAAAAATGAACAGAAACTACAACTCAAAGAAACATAGAAAGATATATACTGTATTACTCTGAATTTAAGTCCCACTTTTTATTCATATTTTTAAAACAAAGAAACATAGAAAGATATATACTGTATTACTCTGAATTTAAGTCCCACTTTTTATTCGTATTTTTAAAACTTAAAATTTGGGTGCGGCTTAAATTCAAAGTGAATGTTTTAACATCTTATTTCTCCCGATCTCTCACTCTCCAATGATCGGGTTTTGCTTTACGCTCTATGCATACACATTGCATAACGATCCATTGGTAACAGTTTATTCGGAGGTCCTTGTTTGTATTTTTCTGATTTAATTCAGTTGCTGTTTGATAGTAGCTGTATAGAATAGTGTCGTATTGGCCATATTTTAATTATAAGAAAAAATCACAAATTACTATAATGCTGACAGCTTTAAATATGGTTGACAGTGTGTATATGATGGTCATTCACACATTTGTATACTAACCTACACTTTTTTTTGTTCTCTCATTCAATACACCCATATCATTCTCACTCATGCATTATCTTTTACTTCAGACCATATTGCCATTATATCATTCCTTATACATACAAATGCATATCTTTTGATATGTTTCACTCATACAGAATATATCCAACCTATATTTACACATTTCATTCACACATTTTCATTCCCTTCCTTTCTTTCCTGTCTATTCATATTCCATACACATTTCCATTTATATTTCTGTTTCCATTCTCTTTGTCCTTTATCTAGTCCGGTTTAAAATGTGTATGACTGTTCAATTTATTTTCCTTTTGAGCTTTGAAAATCATAAGTAAAATTTTCATCATGTTGGTGATCAGCCAAATGATGGTATAGTCTAATGGAGGGGCTGTCCCTTGAGATTCCCAGACAATCCTGGGTATCACTTCATCAGGCTCTTAACTTCTGGCCATTATGGCAAAGTTGAATTATCAGTAGCCCAGAAGGATAAGATTACTGGAGCACATTATACCCTTACCAAGGTGTGGGCCTAAAGGAAATATATAAAATTGTTCTCATGAAAAATCATGTTCAGAGCTATGATAGATTTGAATTGCAACTGGAATTTTTGAATGGTCCTATCCCTGATAAGTCAAGGATCCCTGTATTAACACTTTCCTGATGGATTGATGCATCTAATATGTAGACCCTCCAAGTGTCACGCGATTTGCGAGACAGTCCCGCATTTCTGAAGGAATCCCACCGTCCTGCCCACGATAGCAAAATGTCACGCTTTTAGACCGTTTTTTATTTTGTTGTTGTTGTTAAATCTGATAAAATATTTATTAAACATTATACTTATACTGTTTAATATTGATGTCGATAGTCACCACACTCATCAGTTAACCGCTAGATGGTACGAGAATAGCAACCATCGATCATCGATATATAGATGATTTCAATAGCTCTTTCTCGTTTTACTTTCTCCATTTTGTTCCACGCTTTGTGGCATGGAACAAAATGGAGAAAGTAAAACGAGAAAAAGCTATACAGGCATTTCTTTCCCTGGAGCTAAACACAATAGCTCCAGGGAAAGAAACGCCTAAAGCATGTGCTCATAGGAAAACTAAATTTGACCTGAAATGGAAAAGAGTTTCGATGTATCAGGAAGGACAGAAATAATGACTTTCATGCCTTTTTCATTGTTTTCTGCAAAATATTTGCAATCGAGCAGCAAGGCAAGAAGGACATTGAGCGTCATGTGACTTGGCCGTAATGACTTTCATGCCTTTTTCATTGTTTTCTGCAAAATATTTGCAATCGAGCAGCAAGGCTTCTTGCCTTGCTGCTCGATTGAGCGTCATGTGACTTGGCTGAACACGTGAAGAAACAAAGATGTAGACAAGAACAGATTATAACAAGGGTTATTCTGACATTAATAAAATCAAGACAGCTAGAGCAATTGAACAATGAGACAATATTAAACTTAGTGTGCACAAATATAAATATTCTAAAGAAGCATGGTTTAACAAGCAGATTAGCAATAGTGCAGTGACAAAATGCAAGTTAATTATGTGGATATATAATAAAGTGCATACAAGTTCAAAATAATGAACATATGTAGATTTATATAAGAAATAAAAAAATGAACTATTTGTCCAGCAAATGACCTGTATGTCCCGCATTTTGACTCATTGTGTCCAGCAAAAGAAGTGTGACACCTTGGAGGGTCTAAATATGTCAAATTGTCAGTTTCATATATACTAATGCAGGACAGTTGATGTTAATTCTATCATCAAGACTGTTAAATTTAACAATTTTTTTTTTCTTTTCTTTATATTATATACAAATAATTTGGAGCAATTATAGCATATAGCCATTTCGGGTCATGTGAATTTTCAGATAATTGTTTATCTATTTATCCTTAATAAATAAAAATCTGAAATATCTATATATTATAGATATTTCATTGTGTCTTTATAAATAAAATTATAGCATAATAAAATATAACAAAAAAATTAGATAATAAAACAGCTTCTAAAAGTGAAAATACTGAATCAGCTGATTTTGTTTGTATTTAGTTCTTTCCTGCATTACATGATTGCTTGCTTATCTTTTGCCATAATATATGACCTTGGTCTTTGTCTAAACCAGTGGTTCTCAATTTTTTTTTCTGTTGAGGAACACATTTTAATATTTTAAAATTTAGCGGCGCACATAAGTATTTTAAATAATAATTTAAATTTATATTAAACGTTCAATCATACTGCACCAAATACAAATTACAAAAAATATTACTCAAAGCCCTTTAGCAGTCAAAAGATTTTTATTCAGAAACGCTTTTGACGCTCTTGGCGTTTTCCTCAGCTGTTACAATCTGCAAGCTAACAAGTTGTTCTCCGAGTTTTAGAAGAAATCCAACTGTTTTCGGGATGATCCGGAATGACAAAGACAGCTATGAAGATAAGGTCAGAAGTGGAGTTGTAACAGCTGAGGAAGATGCCAAGAGCGTCAGAAAATGTTCTGAATAAAAATCTTTTGACTGCTAAAGGGCTCTTGTGTAGTTTTGTTTGTAATTTAAATTTAACAACAAACTTTTATTAACAGATTATTGTATTTGTTCTTATTTATTATATTCAGATTACAGACTTAATTGTACTTGGGATCATTAAATGGCAGCTCTAAAAAGACAAAATCTGCAGGTGGCACTATAAATTAATAAAATTATAGAGCCACCAGCGATTTTTGTCTTTTTAGAGAAACTATAATTTTAATTTAATTTTTATTCCTTAATAAAATTTTTTGTCGTTATAAATTTAAAAATTATTTTAAATTTTGAATAACGAAAAAAATTTTGGCTGTTGCAGAAATATGAGGATTAGATTTTTCTAACAATACTCTATTTATAGGAACAGTACAGTGGTTTGACTGCAAAAGGGATATTCAACCAACCACGTTTCACCATTAATATATATGATTCATACAATTACATAAATACAATTCATTCATAATTTTTTGCAGCACACCTTCAAAGGTTTGGTGGCACACTAATGTGCTGCAGCACAGTGGTTGAGAACCACTGGTCTAAACTATTTGCATCTATTTTGACAGCTAAAATTCTTTATCAACTGCAAATTTTCAAATTTTTTATTTCAGATTATGAAATAATTATGAATCAATGGATATATATTATTATTGCAGTAAATATTTTTATTAATAATAAAATAAAAGTTGTGAACATTTTGATTAAAAATTTTTAATACCTTTTTATTTTCATATATTATCAGTTTTAAAAAATTTCCTTTTTTTTTTTTTTTTTCAAAATGATAATTTATGAAAATGATTTTCAGATGATACATTTAATTGACCCACATTAATAATTGCACAATCTAAAAGCAAGTAAAGTATCAAACTAAATTTATTAGCTTAAATACAAGCGAACGTTTTCGATGTGCTACACATCCTCTTCAGGCATGCAAAGACATTAATAGAACCGAGACGCTACTTTACACAGCATTGCCAAAACAACCTTGACGTTTCAAGCTGTAAATTACTTACATGCACCAACCTAACCCCTTACACAAATAACCATAAACAGTTGAAATTTAAAACCAATACATTAATTTAAAGAACCCCACATCCCTTATACAACAGATTCGTCACAAACAAACAAACACGGACTAAAGCAAGTACATTCACGTAAAACAATAAAAGAATTAAAAAATTAAAAGAACTTACCATTAGAACCCTATTAACCTAGCCTACATACAAAAAAAACCCTATTAACCTAGCCTAAATATGAAAAGTCCTAAAATA
>AYEL01088991.1:0-83828 GCA_000484575.1 Olivierus martensii | reverse complement strand
TAAAGTAGCGTCCCGGTTCTATTACTGTCTTTGCGTGCCTGAAGAGGATGTGTAGCACATCGAAAACGTTCGCTTGTATTTAAGCTAATAAATTTAGTTTGATACTTTACTGCAAGAAGTGCTGTGTTTTTATGTATTTAAGTAGTCTTAGTTGAAGCAGTTTAATAGTATTGTTAAAAGCAGGTGTCAGATTGTATGGATTATATTTGGTTCCTCATGAAAATATTCAAATTGACAAAGAAATTTTTTTTTTCAATATCACTAATAAAAATTAAAAACTTTACAAATAAAATATCATCCCCTTATAATTCCCCATGAGATTTGAATACCCACCAGAAAACTGTTAAGAAATGCTCCAAGTGTCATTTCCAAAATTTACAATTGCTAATACTGCTGAAGATTTTTATGAATTTTGTTTAAACTCTGAAAAATTTTACAAATAACTTATTATATTATATAATTAAAATAATCACTACAGATTATTTTAATACAAAGATATATTTTATTCATTATGAGTACAAAATGAAAACAGAAAATCTTTATCAATCATATTATTATATTAAACATAAAAAAATATACTGAGAATTAAATATGGTCAGTTTTGGCCATTTAAAATATATAATTTATTACTAATAAAATAATAATTTTTTCCTTTTTTTAGTGTAATTATCATCAAGAATAAAAAAATGATAAACAATAATGATGAGCATCCATTATTATTGAATTTGAGAGAAGAAACTATGGAACAATCATGTAAATATTATTTTCTGTGTATCTTGATTTAAATAGAGTAGTTTATAATTTTATAATTCTATATTTTAATTATATAATTTACCTGCTATTTTTTTACCTAGCTAACTATAAGAGTAGAATTTCTTTAATACTGGATTTATTATATAGCAGGGGTGACCAAACTTAAACAGGCACTGGGATAACATTCTACTGAAATTAATGGCATTGGTCCATTAGGACCATCATCAGTGCTCGAAATAATTTCAAAAATCCAGTCGCCAAAAAAAAATTCTGATCGCCAATCCCCACTCCTTCCCCCTCCCCAAAAAACACTTTCATAAATTCACCAGCAAATACATTTTTCACAATACGATCAGGTGAAGTATCACCTGGTATGCGAATTGTGCTTTTCACAACGATCACGTCACATATACAATCAAACATTATTTTCAGGAAGCGAAATAAACACCTGTCATTTCAATAAACAGCTACTAGACCATTCGCTAAAATATTTCAGAAGTTCAAAAATTCTTCACAACCACACATAATCGGCAAGAAACAACGCAAACGGCAAGCAATCTTTTTTTTCTTCTTCCTTTTTATTTCCGAAAATTCTTGAAATCGATTGAAGCACAAACGTAGAAATTAAACTAATTTATTTAGAAAGCATTTTCAGCTATTCGATAACTTTCCGAAAATTACCTGCGTTAATAAATGACAATCAAAATGCACCTTGCAAATCTCACTAGGGTACGACAGTATTAAAAATCCCAGTGGAATTTCATTCCCCCTTTAACTTACCCCAATAATTAAACATTCCTGAGTTCATTGGTGAAGGTTCCGTGAGAGGTAAAAGCCCCGTTCTCAAGTTGTGGGGTTCCAAAGTTGGAGCTCAAAATCACGTTTCCTTACGATTTTCTGCAAAATTTTATAGATAATCGGTTATTTTAAATGATTTTAGATGTATCTCATTATTCCGAATCGAATGCAATCAATTTAAATAAGTTACGATTTACCTGTATGAAGTTACGTAATTTTTTTGCTTATGACGATATATCCATTCTGAAGCTTTGTAGAATTTTCAAATATTTAATTTTTGGTAAAGTTTATATTACCACCATCTTAATAAAAATAGCACTAATCGAAAGTTCATGATTAGTATAGAAAACTTTACCAAAGAACCATACCTCTATCGGTAACAGTTACGTAGTTATATCGGTTCAGTTTTTTACTTTTCATGACGTCACTTCCGACGATGGCGGCTGCTCTCCCAAGTGCGCATACCTCTATCGGTAACAGTTACGTAGTTATATCGGTTCAAAGTTTTTTACTTTTCATGACGTCACTTCTGACGATGGCGGCTGCTCTCCCAAGTGCTTTTCGTCGCAATGGATTACAGAATTTTTCTTCTCAGAACCAGACTATACAGAAAAATCATGAAAAATAAATTGTGGGAAATATTAATAAAGCATTTCCAATGTTATCTCATTACATTTTTATCAGCAGCAATTTCTTAGTCGCCAATGGCAAGCTGGCGACCGTTATTTCTAGCCCCGACCATCATCATTAATTATTGAAAGAGCTCAGTAAAAACAAATGAAAATTTAAACTGTAAACATAGCAATTTTTTTTTATACAAGTTATTTTAAATATACAAATAATGTCACTGTTGGGTAAAAACAAAAACTGTAAACATAGCAATTTTTTTTTATACAAGTTATTTTAAATATACAAATAATGTCGGGTAAAAACGAAACTACTTTCTAAACAACCCAATAATATAAGAACAGAATAATTTATTAAACCAGTCAAGTCAATAGACAAAATATAATCACTTATGGTTATATTTTATATCTTGAGGGTTTTTTGAATTTTTTTCAAAGTACTCCCAAAACTTAAAATTGCATATTTGCAACAAATTTTTCATATCACTGTTCATAAGAACTTATTGAGATTCACATACATGATATCAAATGCAGATCTGTCAAAATGAAATAAGTTGGAAGTCTCCATATTATCTGGATATTTTTTTAATGAATTAAGTTTTGGGTAAAAACAAAACTACTTTCTAAACAACCCAATAATATAAGAACAGAATAATTTATTAAACCAGTCAAGTCAATAGACAAAATATAATCACTTATGGTTATATTTTATATCTTGAGGGTTTTTTGAATTTTTTTCAAAGTACTCCCAAAACTTAAAATTGCATATTTGCAACAAATTTTTCATATCACTGTTCATAAGAACTTATTGAGATTCACATACATGATATCAAATGCAGATCTGTCAAAATGAAATAAGTTGGAAGTCTCCATATTATCTGGATATTTTTTTAATGAAATAAGTTTCAGAATTTATTACAGAATTTATTAGTATTAATATCATGTTGTGTAATAATGTCCTAATGCAGGCAGCAAAATTTAATTTCAGACTGTTATATAGGTTTATTATACATCTGGAATTAGACCAGATTAACCTAAAATTCAGTAGTAGATAAGGGACAAAAACGTGGACAAAATTCTAAATTTAAATTACTGAAATCTGAAATTGCTGAATTCAAATTTGAAATTCAGTTTTAAAATGTCCTGAATTTTAAGTTTTCTTCACTCTAGTATTTATCAATATTTTATTTGTTTAGATCAGTCGGCTTTTTGAATATATTATAGTTTAGTAGCAGCACAGCATTCATTTAGATAGCAAGTCTAAGTGTTTCCCATGTGCAATAAGTTTTGTTTTAGTTTATTATTATTCTGATTAGTGTTACCCAATAATCTGTAAAATTTAAAATCATAAATTTAAACTAAATCCTAAAATGAATAGTTAAAGAAGAATGCAAGTATGGACAAATTTAAAGAATAATACAAAAATTTACAAGACAGAGTGGCAATGAAAGTCATTTATGTATAAAATTTAATACAGTGGTGCCTCGCAATTTGTCAGTAATCTGTTGCCGAACTAATGTCGAATTGCAGGACAATATTTCCCATATAAGACTATGTAAAATAGATTAATTTGTTATCGGTCCCCATCAAACTCCTCTAACTTACAAGTAAGGTGAGAGATACACTATATTATTTACTTTATTACATGTGTTTTATTATTATACAACACACTAAATTACAAAAACACTATTTTATACACAACATGCAATTTATTTGGCCTTGGATGTTGGAATGAAGTCTTCCAGACACAGTCATAATTATTATCGAAGCCAAAACAAACATTATTCGGGTCATAATTCTAGTCCAATAATTTCCATATCATACTTTGGTTTTTGCAGGTTGTCTTGGGGATCTTTTCTTTCACACGTTTATCACTAGCCTGATGATGACCTTGTCTTAGCCAGGATTTAACATGCGGAGTTGGAAGTTTGGATGATTTCGCCGCTACGGCGAAATCTTCCAAACTTCTTCCCATTAAATTAATTGGAAATTAATTTGGAATGGATTAATTATGGCTGGTTGTATTGATTAGCAAAGAATTTCTTTTAACATCCATAATATCATTCATTGTACTGAACATTTTTTCAGCTTCAGCCAAATTAACAACTATTACATTTAAAATTCTTCTAGCTCTCAAAATAGTAATTGGAATATTTTTCTTTTTTATATCTCTGTCATCCACAAAATCTCGGAAATCGTTTACAGGAACAATGTATTTTATTATTTTATTTAACTGTTTTAATCTATTTTCACCTTCAATCCATGGTGCTTCGCAAACATCATCCAGCCAAGTTTCATGATTTAATAAATTGAAAGATTTCAAAAGATCATTATACTTTTCATTTTCATCGTCGAACAATAAACGAGTTTGCATGTTTTTACTAAAGAATCAAATAATTTTTCTCTAGAAAATACAATTGATGTTTTTTTCCTACTAACTTCAAATGGAATATTGTATTTTTTAGTACTAACAATATTTTCTGCTTCTATTTCATGTGTGCCCTTATTGTTTTTTAAATTTATAAGTACAGTTATAGTTCATCTTATTAACCTGTCAGCTTTAATGAGTGATACATTTCTTTCCTGTAAGGCTGTCAAAAGTAAAGCAATTTCTTCTAAGATGTCATTCATTAAAGCTAAATCTTTCAAAAAGTTTTCATTTTTAAAATATGAAACCAATCCTGCATCATGATTATTATTAAAATGACTGTACAAGGCTTGATATGATTTACAAACTGCTTTGACGATCCTAGCACTGCAGGCTGCCTATCAAGGTCCAAATATTCTCCCTATTTTAAGTACTTCTGTTCCAAGTTCTTTAGCAACGGCATTTAATACTTCTGTTCCAAGATCTTTAGCAACGGCATTTAATTCTCTCTGATGTTTATTTGAAGTATGATAATAAACATAAAGTTTATCGAGAAAATGTTTAAAATGATTTACTTCTTTGACATCTTTTATTGCATCATCTAGGGACAACTGAATGCGATGTGCTAGACAGTGCCAAATGCAAATACCTGGAAATTTTTCTTCAATTCTTGCTGCCACTCCGGACTTCTTTCCCAACATTACACTAGCACTGCCTGAGCAAAATCCAATAAGATTTTCTTTTAAATATTGTTCGTCAAAACCATGTTTTTCAAGAACTGTCAATAAAATATTAAAAACTTTTTCTGATGTTGTTTCTTCTAATTCTATCATATCAATAAAAATTGTTATGCTGTCCTCGAAATCCATCATTTCAGATTTCAAATAAACAATTAACACACTTTTATGAGAAACAATAGAGGCTTCATCAATAATAATTGAAATTTTAGATCTTGCAGTTATAAGTTTTCCAAAAATATTTCTTCTTATTTCTGTAAAGTTATGCTTTGCGATAAGTGGAACCATAAATCTTGAGTGTGAAGAAATTCCCAATTCAACATTATTTTTATTTTGTAAAATTATTAAATTTGGAAAATCAGTAAATGGTTTATTGTTCTTAATTATAAAATAGGCAGTATTAAAAATGTATATGGTGCTTTTTAAAAACTTTTCATTAGCCACATCGATATTTTTGGAAAAAATGTTTTTTCACCTGTTTTGATTATTTCCCCAGCTTTCTTGTGTGATTCTGATTCATGATGCTGTTTCAATTTTTTTCTGATTGATGCTTGTAAACTTTCCTTCTTTGTTCCATGAGGTTTAACAGAACATGATTTCCATTCCAATGAAATGTATAAATGTTTAGCACTTTCAACATTTAATGATCCTACTTGTGAACACCATTGACATCCAACATTTTCATTGCTAGCAATATGAAGCCATTCGTATTTATTTTTAAAATATTCCTGTTGTGAAGCATTCCAGCAATGTAATAAACAATTATTACTATTATTCTCAATTGATGTCAATTTCTGTTTATCTTCACTAGACGTTTCTGATTGTTCCTTTTTGCAGTTTTCACTAGATATTGTTGCTTGTAGTTGCTCTTCATTGTTAATCTTTGCTTTTTTAGATTTGATTATAAAATCAACCAAAACCCTTTGTCTTTTCATTCTAAACACGACAAAAATACATTTTATTAAAAATTTTATACATTCTGCAGTTTAAAAATATATTACTTTAGCATAGAAACTATTGCAGCACTTGCACTGTTGAATGTCGTTTTATTGCACAATTCTTACTCCTGATCACCAATACAATAACCATTAACTTTATAAATGAATTCCCCAGGCGTAAAAAGGACTATATATGATTTAAATTTAACTACATAAATTTGGACAGATTGACAATTGTAAATATGACACTAATGCTTGGAAAAAAATTAAATGAAATCCTTTAACGGGTTGGTTATTTGTCTTTGGCTAAGCCCAGCAATGTTGCATCATGGCTCGCACATATCTAACAACTAACTGGCTACCCCCCAGGAACCGGCTCATGCTCCTAGCGGTTTTCTCGGAAACTATGAACTCTAAGGCTCCAGTTTAGTAGTGTTACAGAGTATAATGCATATATTTTAATATATTTTTAAAAGAAACAAAACCACTGAGAAATGTTACGTGTGTTTAACAAGGTTAGGAAAATTTTAACAACAGGTTCGGCCGAACCTGTGCAAACCCGCTGAATATCACTGCTAGCTATAACATTTTCTATCCTCCTCCAATTGCCTTGAGATGCTTTGTTAACATACTATACCCAATACCACATGTAATGCAGTAAAGTAGATTTGGCTTCACTTTCCCACAAAATGACTGGCTGCCATAAAACAATAAAGTGCCATGCCCTTTTTATAGCCTGGGATTGTTTATATTAGGATTTTCTCATATTTTACTAAATTATCTGTAAAATTAAAGCAATAACTGAACAAATAAATAAAAATATTCTATATTTTAACAGAATTAGCCAAAATTTCTGTATTATCAGCAAAATTTTTTTAGTTATGAATTTTACAGCTTATTATACTAAAATTCCATGTTTTAATTAAAATTTCAAAAATAAATTTATAATTATCCCAAAATCAAAATAATATTACTAAAAATACAATAGAAAGCAGAATTGATAAGATTTGATGAAAAATAGTCCAAATTCTATGCATGCAATCCATTCAAATTTTATATCTTTAGAATAGAATTTAAAAAGAAATTTTGGCAATTGGAAAATTTAGGCCCATCATTGGAGACTCCTATTTTCATCCAATAAACACAAAAAACCACTCCATGATAGCTCCACTGCGTAACTCAGGACTGAATTTTAGTTATACTAGTAAACCCATTGCAACTACACCAGCAATAAAAGAATATGTTGATGATTGATGAATGATTTTATAATTTAATGATTTCAAAATTTAATGCAAATTATTAAGCAAAATTTCTTTATTATTAACAAAGTTTGTCTTATTAATTAATTAACATATTTCTTTATAAAAATTAATTATGGAATTTTTGGGATAACTGTAAAGTACAAATTATAAATTATCTGAAGCACTCGCTGATGATGCTGCAATATATAATTAACCATGAGAAAATCTATTTTTTCTAAATAAATTCTGATTGAATTCAAAAATTTGTCTTGAATCTTAATTATTTGATTCCTAATGGAATCCGAAACTGCGACGTCACACCACTCGCAGGTGTCAAGCAATATATAACACAAATAAACAATTGAATTAAATTCACACCACTTGCAGGTGTCAATTAATATATAACACAAACAAACAATAAAATCAGACTTTTGTCAAGTAATATATAACACAAATAAACAATTGAATTAGACTTTGTTTCAGAATTTAAAATAATAATCGTCTAGAAATCATCTTTAAAAAACTAAAAGTTGCAGGTGTCAAGTATATAACACAAACAATAGAATCAGACTTTGTTCACATAATTTAAAATAATAATCATCTAGAAATCATCTTTAAGAAACTAAAAATATTTAAAATAATAATCGTCTAGAAATCATCTTTAAGAAATTAAAAACTAGTAAAATAATAATCGTCTAGAAATCATCTTTAAGAAACTAAAAACTAATAAAAATAATAATCGTCTAGAAATCATCTTTAAGAAACTAAAAACTAGTGAGTTGTTGCACGTCTATTTTTAATTAATTAAATAATTTGTTTTCATTACTAAATGAATAATCGTCTAGAAATCACTTTAAGAAACTAAAAATACTGAAGTGTTGTATCGTCTAGAAATAATCTTTAAGAAACTAAAAACTAGTGAACTGTTGCGTTGGCAGAATTTAAAATAATAATCGTCTGGAAATCATCTTTAAGAAACTAAAAACTAGTGAATTGTTGCAGTGTCTACTTTTTAATCGTCTAGAAATCATTTTTAAGAAACTAAAAACTAGTGAACTGTTGCACGTCTATTTTTAATCTAGGTTAATAAATCTTTAAGAAACTAAAAACTAGTGAACTATTGCAAATCTATTTTTAATTAATTAAATAATTATTTTTCATTACTATATGTTAATTATCATTTACTTAAATATATTTTTAAATAATTATAATTTTATTAATTTTAATAATGATATTGTCGGATTTGAATTGATTGCGATTATTTTATTATTTTAATAATGATATTGTTGGATTTGAATTGATTGTGATAAAAAATAATTTTAATAATGATATTGTCGGATTTGAATTGATTGTGATAAAAAAAAAATAACGATTAACAACTGAGCTAATGAATCATATGATATTGTCGGATTTGAATTGATTGTGATAAAAAAATAACGATTAAAAACTGAGCTAACGAATCACGTTATGCGATGACGAGCTGTTATAAAGCTGTATTTTGTCGGAAGTTCGCATAATCAGGAGTCGTTAACAGAAGCCTGCGTCTTTAACCAAGTACGTCGTTATCCGAGGCCGTCGTTAACCAAGGTACCACTGTATATATATAGTATATGGATAGATTGCTCAACATTAGCAGCTATTGAAGCCGTTCCGCTGGTGAGGTAAATCAATGTAGCAAAGTCGTAAAATCGACGATATAGCAAATTGACTTTGTTTTAGTGGCCAGACGTATCCAATTTATGTTAATAAATATGATGACCAGATCCAAATAATTAATAAAAAAGGTGTAGTACCCCAATATGCACTATTTTACCACGTAACCCATCATTTCAGTGGTTCCACCCCACCATTAGTATTGAGCAGTCTATCCATATATATATATATATATATATTGATGGTTTAATATTTATTGATTTATTCGTTACAATAAATAAAGTATATATTAATTTAAAGGCTGTGTTTAAAATAGTAAGACTATTACTATAAAAAGTGATAATCTAAAGTCTTAGAAGAAGTCTTATTAGAACTCTGATGTTCCTGAGATCCGCAAACAGCATTCTTTTGTTTTAATTTAAATTATAAAATATTGTTAAAATATAATTATAAAAACTTGATAAAAGATATAAAAAGATTATTTTAGATAACAAAAATTGATAAAAATTAATACTCTTTAGTTCCTCATTAAAACCGCCGAAAAGCTCTTGCAAAAAGTTCTTGCTAGAGAGGAAATAAGTACGACTTCCTTGTCGTCGAGGTTAGCCAGATTCAGAAAGTGTGAACCGTGTTAAATAGATATGTGGATAAATTAAGTATTAAATTTGTGACTAATAGATGATAATAAAAGATAAACAGAAAATGATATTTTGAAGTTCTCTCTCTGAGGCATATGCGGGAAATATGCGTAACAGCAGGGCTCTCTCACACACTCTCTCTCGAAGATTATAATAACTTAATAACTTTAATTTGATTGATAATTATATATAGGGAAAGATGAGGCAAATCTGGGGTACTTTAACTTTGAATTCAGATATTTTTTGAAATTGAACAGAAAAATTTTCAAAGTTATGTTATTAGGCTTCAATAGGTGCTAATCTATCACTGACTATGAGTTTTTATGTCAAAAGTGTGTGTTACTTCGATATAGGGTTTTCTTTAAAAAAGTGCAAATATTCGGTTTTTCCCCATGGGTGGAGTAAAACCGGGTACCCATTTGAATACATTTAATAGTTCAGATTTTCAAAATTTTTATTTACAAAAATTAAAAAACTATGTTTCTTACTTTAGCAACAAAAATCATATATAAATTATCATACTCTTCCTCTGTATTTGAACAAGCCTTATAGGCTAACCCTTGACACGAGAAAAGTTGGATCTATCCTTCCTTTGATTCGGAATGTGCCTATAATTCGTATTAAAATATGCAGGCTTCATAACAAATTAGTGAAGATAATTCTTTATTTTCAATGTTTTTTCTCACTTTTCTTAACTGGCCATTTCGTTTCCTTTTATGCTTTCCAATTTTGTGCCACTGACTTTTGTGGCACAAAAGTGGAAAGCATTTTAAAAAGTTTTAAAAAGTTTTCATTTAGAAGCCTTCTTATCTTTTTCCTTCCAAGTATACGGGATACTGAGGTAATGGTACTATCCGGTTTTATCCCACCATGACATGTTTTAATAAAAATGGCATATCTACATTCAATGATTTGTTAAAATATTTCTTAAAGTTAATGAATACAAAGAAATACTTATTGATAATGATTCTTTATGTATATGGCACTACAGAGTGGCATACAGTAATCACAAAATTGAAATTTTTCGGCACAAAAACTTTAAAAAAATTTAACAAAGTAACAATATGTGCAGTCGTCTTCAATTCAGTTCCTACTGACATAATCGTGGTTTAGAGATAGTGTGTGAGTTCGCTGCTAGATTGCAGCGATCATCACGGAGTATAGGGATACCCGGTTTTACCCCACCTTCCCCTATGTATCACTTGGCTCAATCATGTATAATTATATTATTGTTAATCATTATATTATATATATTCTTTTATAGTTAAATAAATATGTTTGTTACAGTTATAATTAAGTAGTTTTTGAGTCAATCTCTAATCCCGGACCTAAGCTTCACTTATTCACGTCATGTGCTATGTTCACATTACAGCCATTGCACTGACGACATTCTGAGGTACCTGTGTTGGAGAATCAGGTAAAAAATCTCCTGGTGTCAGAACCTGACGTCTACATTGAAACTGACATTAGAGAAACGAATTAATAACGCCTCCCACGATCCTCACAGAACAGTGACCTTCAAATTTTTAATAAGCCACTCTTTATCAGTAAAGAATAAAAGCATGCACTTACACAAATATCAAATAATATATTAATTACATAAAAGTATTATATGAAATAAGATTTTGATATTATAAAATTTAAATTTTAAATATTGTTTAATGTGAAATGGGGCAAGTGTAACAATAAATTAATAAATTAATTCATTTATATTTAAATATTTTCGTAATTTCAAACGCGTTTAGTCGTGAATTGCTACTGACCAACCATCAGATCATATATATTACATCGATATAATCTTCATCAAATCTTATTATCGTAGACCAATTGACAAGAATATCCATTCAAATTAATTCATTTATATTTAAATATTTTCGTAATTTCAAACGCGTTTAGTCGTGAATTGCCACTGACCAACCATCAGATCATATATATTACATCGATATGATCTTCATCAAATCTTATTATCGTAGACCAATTGACAAGAATATCTATTCTTTTTTAGTAACTTTTAAATGGTGACATTTCCAGCAAAATCGTGAAATCGATTCCTGAAGTACAGTAGTCTTTTCCAGACTTCAAACACAATCAAAATAATAAAAACATGAATTTTTCCTAATAATTTGAATGATATTCTAATGTAGTTTGGGTACAAGTTGCTATTCTAATACAATTAATATTAAAAAAAGTTATCATTATTAAAGCATTAGAATCAGCATTAGTTAGCTTATGGAATCAATTATTGCATAGGATTTTGTAAAGGCATTCATTCAAAAGGGTAAAGGATAAAAAAAAGGTAAAAAACGACGCATCTTGGCTGATTTTTACTATAATCAACCCCCGATAAGATGCTACCATCCGTTTGGGAGGATTTTAGCGGCTAATCGGGGTTTGGCGGTTTATCGAAAACATGCTTAGTATAGAAATGAAAATGAAATCCGAATTTATTAAATTTAATAAAATAAAGCACATTTATACTTAGCATTCAAACTTAACATTTCTAAAAAACTGTATACTTTACAGCAGTGGTTCTCAAATTTTTTGACCTCGCGACCCAACATATTTTTTGAAATCTTATTGCGACCCAATTGTTTATTTTATAATATAAAATAAAATAAGTTAGTATATCAACATAATACTGTATGTACTCGGAATAACTTATAGTACAATGGACTACGATGTATTACTTACATACAACGAAAAAATGATGTTAAAAATATTAATCTTCAATGTAAAAAACAAGATATCTAAAGACCAACATTACGCATTACCAAATAAATCATGTCTTACAAATTCTGCTAAAAACCAAACAATATATCCTTGAAAACATGGAGAAAATGAGAAATATATATGTGGTTTACATGGACTTATATGCAGCCTTTGATTCTCTTGAACTAGATATTTTATTTAAGAGACTATTAGATATACGGGCCGCATAAACATGTTTAACGGGCCGCGTGTTGCTCATCCCTGATATAGATGGTCAATCTCTTTTCAAGGAATTAAAATCTATATAATTCAATTTTAGAAATGCTTGGCGAGCCGCATAAACATGTTTAACGGGCCGCGTGTTGCTTATCCCTGATATAGATGGTCAATCTCTTTTCAAGGAATTAAAATCTATACAGTTTTTTGAACAAACTGCAACTCTATGACAGCAAAAGCAGTACTGAATTTTATTTACAATAATAACAACTTGATTCATTTCCAAATGTAGCTATCTCGTTAAGAATTTATTTGTCAGTGCTGGTTACAATTGCTTCTGCAGAAAGAAGGTTTTTAAATTAACATCATAAAAAATTATTTATGGTCATCAATGAACCAAGAATGGTTGTCGAATTTATTATTAATTGCAATAGAAAACAAAGAATTAGTACCTTTTTAATAAATAAGTGTTGTGAATGCTTTCATTTATTCATCCTTTTTGTTTAGTTTTCAGGATATATTATTTTCAATTCAATGGCCTTCTGCCTTAATAGGTATATAAATATTTTCAATACAAAAATCGGATTATAAAATAATAATGTAGTTTTGAAAACTAAATAATTTATTGCAGGGGTGCCAAATCAGTTTCTGCAGAAAGGTGCCTCAAATATCAGTGCTGGCACTGTTTTCTATTATGTATTACAATAAATAATAGAAATTCATTGGACAAGCACATAGAAATATATTAATTTAAATAATATTTTAAGTTGTTAAAAAAGAATTATATTTGGAAATTCCTGAAAAGAAAACAACCTCTATAATTATTTTGATCTTTATCATACAGAAGGAACATTCTTTAATACATTAATCACATTTTGTCAAATCAATCTCAGCCATTTGTAACAGGTCTTGTGTTTGATTTTTGATGTATTAATGATATGAACAATCCAGATGGTGTAAAAGGAACAGAATTATGATGAAAATGTGCACAAATGCCAATACTTGCACTTGGTATAATTTTAATGTGAGATTGCCAATAGTAGCCAGAGATATGTGTGGTCTTGACCAATTGAGAAAAAGAACCTGTGATGTTTTGGTTGATAGCATATCACTTGAAGTGAGATAGATAAGTGTGACATAGGTAAATGCAGGAACTTTCTGCAACACTGTATATTGAAATATATAAGTGTTTATTTTATGTGTTTTCAATTTACATAGTCATTTCCAGTAATAACCTGCTGCATAAGTACAAGAATTAGGTGTATACATGAACTTCCTGATTTGCATAAATTTAAGTTTATAGAAAAAGTTTTGTTATTTAAAGTACTTTAAAAATCATTATTATTACACAGTACAGTACTGCAGTTTTTACACAGTAGTATTTAAACAATGGTTACAATACTTATAATGAAAATTAACAACACTACACGTAATATTACTGTAAATAATTAACTCTTAATAGTAAAATTATTGTATGTCGTATTAACTGTTGTAATATAATAATTGTATATGTGTATTGCATTATGATAGTTATATTTCATATCAAAAAATCTGCTTTGCAGATAAACTGTGTATTCAGCACAAAATGTTTTAATTTTAATGTATTACAATTAAGGGTTTATAATCCAAATCTGGATTATATTTCTCTAATTAACCTCTATTATGATATTTAGCATGATAGTTATTTAGTAATTTACATAGATCAAAATTCAGTTTATATAAAATATTATTTACATTTCTTTTCATCTCTCTGCTTCAGCACTACTGTGAAACAGTAAATTTAAAACTAGCACAAGACTGCAGAAATTACTTTATTTGACAAACATTTTAAACCCTCCTTCGGGGTCATCATCGGGTCTAATACAAACTGTTACAAGACAAAACTTATATTTATAAGGAAGATTTTTTTATCCTCCCTGTTTATACATGCACATTGAAAAAATAGCCATATGATACATCCACGTATAACTTTAAACTCCTATCAATGAGGGTGTCTAAAGTGGAGTTGATATTTGACTCGGATTTAAATAACCAAAACATGTAAATCTGAGTCAAATATCAACTCCACTTTAGGCACCCTCATTGATAGGTGTTTATAGTTATACATGGATGTATCATATGCCCATTTTTACTGTGCATGTTATAAACAGGGAGGATAAAAAAAATCTACCTTATAAATATAAGTTTGTCTTATAACAGTTTGTATTAGACAGATGATGACCTCAAAGGAAGGTCGAAAATGTTTGTTAAAAAAAACAATTTCTGCAGTCTTGTGCTAGTTTTGAATTTATTATTTTATTTACATTGTTTTCATGAATATAAAAAAGTCAGATATAAGTTTATCTTAGATTAATAATTTGAAAATTTTCTTTAATATAAGTAGTAAAACAATTATTTAATATACATATTTGACATTTTTTGAGCTGATATCAGATTTTATAATGAACATAAATAAATCTTAATGTTTTTAGTTTACTTTCCAAAGGAAAGTGAAACTTATAAGATCATCATGCTGTTGTGTGTTTTTTCCACTAGAAATTGTGGAACTGATTAATAGATTTTATTATTATAGTAGATTATTTGAAAGTGATATTCTATCATTAGAGATAATTTTATTGGTGTTTTATTTGATTCTTAGCTTTTTTAAAATGAAATTTTTTAGCATGCAGTAAATTTATTGTAAATATTTCAGGAAAAATTCTTGAATTGAAACAATTGAAACAAAACAGCTAATTGAAAAAGCATTGTATTTAAATATGGCCATCATTATTGTAAAACCATTGATGATGACCTTATAAGAGAAATTTCTACATATACATTTCATTGTAAATAATTTTCATCATAAATACAAATTGTAATGCAAGAAACTTCTGTGCATTCACACACAACACAGATCCATATACATATTCACCTATACAAAACATATGATCAAATCATTTTTTTTAATGCAATCATCAATGACATCATTAATATAGCTATTTATTATAGTTAAAATAGATCTTAATATGCAAAAATAAAAAAAATATACATATTTTCTCAATTAATAAATTATTAATATGGCAATAAATAATAATTGTACTTTTACAGGTCAAAAAGAACAGATGATTAAGAAACAAGCTGCAGAGAAAGCAAATTTGAAAAGATTTCGTGAACAAGTACTATAATTTTATTAAATTTCTAATTTGTTAATTATAAATATATTATGTAGGAGATCCCTCACTTATGACAGAAATGTGTTTAAAATTTTTGGTTAAATTCACATTTGTCGTAACTCAGAACATGGTTTTCCATAGGTGTAATGTTATAAATGGAGATTAGGTTTCCTAACTATTAAAACTTAGAATGTTCAATAGATTTTTTAAAATATAATACAGTACAATAATGTTGAATAAATGTTATTCTTTGTAGTGAAAAAATTTGAAATTTGAAAAACATGCCATCATGTTTTATAGGTAAAAATAAAGAAAATACTATATAAAAACAAATGTAAAATGTATAAGTTATATTCTCTTGCCCAACTTTGTAAAAAAAAATTATTTTTCAACTGCATTTCCCAATCATTGCTTGATTACTAAATAATAGAATTCATTTCAAATCTAACTACAGCCTGTTTACAGATGAAGAATTAGCAGCACTTTATAGTAGGGAGATCTATACCAAGATAGATTCCTCAAAAATTTTTATGGATACCAGATTAGATATTGGATCCCATATGTAGAACAATGTTATAAATGGAGATTAGGTTTCCTAACTATTAAAACTTAGAATGTTCAATAGATTTATTCAACATTATTGTACATCCGTTCGAGATTTCGATCCCTTCGGGGACTGTCCTGTCGCTCAGTAATGAGCACCAGGCTTGTAGCAAATACACTCCTCTTGTGTCTCCGCTCCCTCTGTGGACGGAGGCAATTCTCGGCCCTTTAAAGGTCGCTTCGGCGACACAGTGCACGAGATGCGAATGCAGCCTTCTTTCCCCTAGGCCTGGCAAACCTGAGCGAGTCCGCCGTATTCGTATTTCGTTCGCTTGTGGATCAGAGAGGTGGTCAGGCGAGTCCGCACCCCTAGTTGCAGGCTATGATTAAGCCGAGATTATTCTCGCAGACGTAAGTACCCTGTAGTACCCTCGTAGGTGGAGCAGGGGAAAAGTTTTGGCTAAAGTCTCAGAATACGACATGAGTAGGTACTACTAGAACTACTAGGTACTGAAATTGTAGGGATGGAGCCAAAATATTTGAGTATTTGCACTGAATGAATAAAATTCCGAAACTCGAATTATAATTTCGTCCTCAAAAATATTTGTTTCAAAATATATTTATTGATATAATTTATTCGTCTAGGAAGAATTGCGAAGTATACTCTCTAATCATACAGCAAATAAAAACAAATATGAACTAATCCAGCGGTTCTCAACCTACTTTTTTTCCCCCTGCCAATATGCATTTGTTTGATACATTAAGCGAGCCGCAATATGCTATGTCAGCAGTCGCAACCAGTTGACCAGTTGATGTCACGTGAAAAAAATTTTATGAGTAGCATTGAGGAGGACCTAGCAAATTAGAAAAATTCTAATTTTTCAAGATTTAAAAAAAATTTTAATATCAGAATTTTTTTTTTTTTGCATGTGGGAAAATAATTTCGCGCTTTCGTTAAATTCATGACTGTGCCTACCGAGCCGCGAGTTGAGAAAGGCTGATATAATCAGATTAATCTCTATTTGAGCAAAGTTTTTTTTTAATTTTTTAATCTTTTTTAAATAGGCCTATTGATATTGGACTTAAAATTTGGGAATTCTAGTTTTAAATATATAAATTTTTAATATCTTTAAGAAAAATATGTGATTTATTTAATTGATTCATTACAATGTATTTAAATATGATTGGTGATATAGTGATAATATTATTAGTGATGCAATTTCCTTAAAAAACACGAATGGTAGTCATTTGAATTTTTAGAATAATTTTCAGTGGATTGTAATGCTTCCATTAGGCCTTATATCATTTATCTTAAATTCTATAGGTATATGACTATTCAGTTTACTATCGTATTAGAGAAGTTGCTGTTCTTAATAAGTTTACTTCAGAACGATCAGATATATTTGACATAATTATTTTAGATAAATCAGTGTTTTCAATTGTTTTTATTCCATATCTTAGGCACGAACGACTACTCCAATATTTCTGTATATGAGAATCTTAGGAGTAGCACATAATTTTAATATATATGAGAGTTAGTTTTGTAAAGTAAATGTTCTCTAAATTGTAAATGTTAGAAATTTAATATTGCTAATGCATCATACTAAATTTCTTTACGGTTCTCATTTTGTTGAAATTATGAAATAATAATAGCAAATGACTGATTTCCTTTGATAGAATCAATTAGTTATGAACCAAAACAGCCACTATGCGAGTTATCCATGTACTCTCCGTGAATTATTACTAAATTCAAGCAGGTATTTATTTATAAGAAATTATTGTAACCCACTGTGGGAATTCATTGCAATATCATAAAAAATAAACACAAAATAACATATATTTATTTATCAATTCGACAGATATTGACAATTGATTCTCTAGTCTCTTAAAAATGCTGTTTGAAATTGCTCTAAATTTAATCTGAAAACATATCCTTAAGGAAAATATTAAGTTTTGAAAACTATCAGAATTCAACGCACTTAACAGCAAACTCATTTAAAAACTTTATTAATTAAAAATATTAAATAATAATACTGCATTTATTCAGCGGGTATATCACTCATTCCGTGAAATTTAGTGATTATTTGATTTATTCTATACAAACAATGGTACGGCTCAAGGATGCAGCTAATATATTAAAATATATTATAAATATATTCAATTATTATGTTAATTTTCTTATATACACAAAATTTTCTGCACATGACTGCTAATTTTCCTTTAACAATTATCTAACAATGAATATCAGAATTAAAACTTTATTAAACATTTTTAAAATAAAGTTTTAAATTTATTTTTCGCTAAATGTGCTGAATTCTGGTAGTTATTTATTTATAATAAAACTATAAACAGTTTATTGATGCGATCTATCGGATTAAGTTTTAAATCACTTCGAAAACTATAGAATAACAAAAAACAGAAATTGTTTATTGAATTGATAGATAATTGTTAAAAGAAAATCAGCATTGGAAGTGTAATCATGTGGAGAAAATTTTGTGTATACAAGAAAATTAGCATAATAATTGAATATTTTTATAATATATCTTTAATATATTAGCTGTATCCTTGAGCCGTACCATTGTATGGAATAAATCAAATAAAATCGCGAAATTTCACGGAATAAGAACGTTAAAATGAGTTATAACCCACTGAATAAATATATTATATTTAATTTTAAAGTTTTGCAATAATAAATTACACAATATTAATTTGAATAATATATTTAAGCTCAAAATTGGCGATACTCAGAGTATCGCCAATTATGACATCTCTTAATTATTATGTATAATATTTGTACTCAAAACAATTATAGATAGTTGATGAAAACTTTACTATTTATTTTTATTAATAGACTACGATTGTAATAAAGAATGATTTCATTGATAGGTCATGAGTTCACAACTGCCATTCATGAAATATCATCGCAGATTCGCGAATTATTTATAAATTTAAACAGTATTTAAGCGAAAGAGTAATTAAACTGCTCAATGAAGTAATTTTATTGCATTATCATATGTATCAGAAATAAAATAACTTTATTTAGGACTTGAAAAATTGATTTTACCGCATTTTAGGCAATTATACTATTTAATATTTTGAAATATAAAACAATACTATTATGGGGACCGCGATCGGGTTTGATACTTTAACTTGTCAGATGAGCAAATTTACGAATTTAGAATGCGATGTTCTTATCAATGATGCATGAATAAGAACTCTCAGAGTTCAAAAGTGTTGGAAGAACAGAAAATAACTGACAACTACGCTCATATAATTAAATTATATATATATTTAACAAGGAGTAGGGTAGAGCGGGGTTAGTTGAGCATGTTTTGGTTTGAAGGCATATAAATATTTTCCTATTTACAGTACGAAAATAAAAATCAAACCAAATGGCATGTTTGACATCAGAATTCTTAATTATTAACAGAAAAATATTAAACATGCGAATACAACCGAAAAATAACGTCTCAAATGAAGTCAGACCAAGATGCTCAACGTACCCCGATAGTGGGTTAAGTTAAGCCACCGCTGAGGTAAGTTGGGCAGCGATGTTGAAAACTGAAAATAAACGCGAAAACAATGAAAAGCAATTATATTATTGAATAAGTTTAACAGTTAACGTTATCATAACCTTTATATTAATTTAAAATATTTTCCTAATTCAACCAAACGTCATATTTTCGATTGAAAAACCACGTCAAAGTGAATCAATAAAAATATAGAATTTGAAAAAACCGCGTTATATCGAAACAGCGTTAAACGGAGCAGGGTTAAGTGGACCAAATCTAGTATTGAACAAAATTTTCACTTGCCTGTTGAAACAAAGAAATTTGAGAAAGAAGTACACAAAATTAGCTAAAAACATTTAACAATAAACACACTAAATGACAAAACATATATAGCAATTAATGAGGAATCTGATTAACAATTCATTACAACTACAGTAAAATAAAATTAATGAATACAGATAAAAAAATCAAGAACATTATACCGCCTATCCTAACTTGCTAACGAACTTTAAATTCAAATAAAACTAACTTGCGTGTACAACTCAACATACCCACAGTAAAATAAAATTAATGAATACAGATAAAAAAATCAAGAACATTATACCGCCTATCATAACTTGCTAACGAACTTTAAATCCAAATAAAACTAACCTGCGTGTACAACTCAACATTCTCATAGAGCAGATTTTTGTCTAAGTGGGCCAAATTGTAAATTCCAAAATATTTGGCGGGCCAAGAAAAATGTTATGGAAAAAATACGTTCAAATCGATAAAAAATTAGACACAGGGGAAAGATTTATACTAATTTTATAATATAATCGTTCTTTATTTATGACAATAATTACTTTTTATTACAAACTGTTTAAAATAACACATTTCAAAAATAATTAAATAAAAATAACTAAATAATTTCAAATAAATAATAATAATAATAAATTCATCAATCTGAAGTGTGTGACTTGTGCAGTTGTTCTTTTAGTAATAACATTGAGCCTTGGTTCTAAGTCGGTTGAATGTATTCTTAACACTGCTTGTAAATGTTTCTCAGTTAATTTTGATCTCAATTTGGACTTATTAATACTCATGACTGAGAAAGTTTTTTACTTATATATGCAAAAAAAATTTCTCAATACATATTTGGAAGCACTTATACATGTATTTTTTTACTTTACAATTTTTAATTATAATATAATAAAATTTATTTAATTTATAACTCTATGAATTTAAGATCGTGGATGATCTGACATCGCTGGCCGGATTTCTAGGGTTTGTGGGCCGCACTTTGGGAACCCCTGCCATAGAGAGAAAGAGAGAGAACATGTATTTCTTCTGATTCTTCTTTTATAAGTTCATCCTTATTTAAACATCCAATATTGTTCTTAAAATTGTAAGAAAAATATAACGAACATTTCCATTAGTGTTGAACATCGACAAGAAAACATCGATTTTTATTCGATAATTTGATAATTTATTTTACTAGATAAGTTTTCCATTTACTTAACGAGTAGTATATAATGTAAACTTAAAATTTTAAGAATAAATTGATTATAAAATCATATATTCTATCTTCCTGGCTGCCACTAATTTTGTGAGCTTCGCTTGAGTAGACTATTGAATGTGATTTGTTATCAGCATCTAAGAACCGGGTAATATACTGGTTCAAATCCCGTCGTAAAATATCAGTAGACTAGTTTTATTCAGACTGTACGATGAATTTAATCATTCTGGCTTTATGATCATTAGATTACATGTGATTCGTCGGAGGTTCGATAGAATCCAGTTTAAGATTTCAACCCTCTAGATTAGGGGTTCTTAACCGGGGGTATCCGGACCCCAAGGGGAACCAAATGCTGGGGTATAGGACTACGATCTCTAAAGTACAATAAATTCAAGCTGTTGACATATTTGGAAGTCACAGTAGCAATTAATACTGTATATGTATAATTATTATAATATTCAGATTGGTGGACTTATATTTAGTTTTCGTCCACGAAATCGTATTATGCAATCCTAGTTTTTCTTTCTATTTACATTTCGTGCGAACTATGAAAATATTAAGAATCCGTTTCTTCAGTTCTGAAATGTTACCTTTGTACCTTTTTACCTTTGTAAATGTTACCTTATTACCGTTTCTTCAGTTCTGAAATGTTTGCTCAGTCATTTTAAATAATAACTAAATCTTATAAGGAATATGAAAAAATTGTTGTTCAAAATAATTTAACCAATTCTTGGATATAATTTTGTAAACCGGGTAGTGTAAACTTTATATTTTATTTACTTGTTATTGTAAATAAATAAATAAACTAGGTTATATGATTATCGTTCTATAAAAAATAAGAAAGAAATAAAGAATTGATAATTTTGGTATAACAATATAAACTTCACTGTAGCGAAATAATATTCTTTGCATTGTTATATTTTAATAATTTTGGAAAATCTGTAAACATATCCTGTATATGTATCGAATATCTGCTATCAGGTAAAATTAGGCTGATAATTTGGTAATTTATTTTATTAGATAATTTCAGCATTTACTTAAAGAGTAGTGTATATGATATATATAGTTAAGATTTTAAGATTAAAATTGATATAAAATCAAACATCCTATTTTCTTATACTCCATAATTGTTTTACGAAGTTCGCTTCAGTAGGCGGAAGAAAGTTTTTGTTATCAGTGTCTAAGAATACGGCAATATACTGTGTGAAATCCCGTCCTAAAATATCGGTAGAATATTTTTGTACAAATTGTGTTATGAAATTAATCATTCTGGCTTTCGGACTATTCCTTTATATATAACCTTCTGTGCTTCATTTAAGTCCAATTAAGATTTAAGCCCTCTCGATAGAAACAGACTTCAAGTAAAACGAAATAATTATACCAGTAAAGTCAGAAATTTTTATCGGTTTGTCTTCCTTTAATAAGATCATTTCATCATATTCGTATAAATTCCGTTGGCTCAATGTCGATTTGTAAAAAAATTATTAAAAAAAAAAATTCGGAACAAAAATATAAACTTTATTATAGTGAAATAACATTATTTCTATTATTATTATAACAATTCTAGAAAAACCTCTGAACGTTTCCTGTTTATGTGCTGAAATTCTGCTGTCAGTTAAAATTAGGCTGATAATTTCATAATTTATTTTACTATATAAGTTTTTCGTTTACTTACAGAAAAGTATATAATATATTGTTTAGATTTTAAGATTAAAATTGGTATAAAGTTGAATATCACCTCTTCTTGCCTGCTATCACTCTTTTTTTAAGTAGGCTGATAATTTCATAATTTATTTTACTATATAAGTTTTTCGTTTACTTACAGAAAAGTCTATAATATATTGTTTAGATTTTAAGATTAAAATTGGTATAAAGTCGAATATCACCTCTTCTTGCCTGCTATCACTATTTTTTAAGCTTCGCTTGAGTAGAGCGTTGAATGTAATTTGTTATCACTTCTATGAAAAAGGAAAATGCCTGTTTAAATCTCATCCTAAAATGTATATAGATTATTTTTCTTCACACTATTAGACGAAAATATTCATTTTGTCTTGTTGACCATACCGTTACAAATGATTCATCCGGGTTTAGATTGAATCCAGTTAAGATTTCGACCGATTCGATAGAAACTGAGTTCAACAGAAACGACAAAATATTAATACATTTCCGACAAAAACGAGAAAGTTTTGTCGGGAATGTCTGCGATTAATAGGATAATTTCAGCATCCTGTTATAATTTCAGTTGTCTCATCATCTATCTGTAAAAAATTATAAAAGAAAAAAACTCGGAAATTTCATACAACAATATAAACCTTATTATACCATAATAATGTTCTTTATGTTGTTATGTTTCAACAATTCTTAAAAAAATCATTGAACGTTATGTGTATAAGTGCAGAAATTATGCTATCAGGTAAAATTAGGCTGATAATTTGATAATTTATTTCATTATATATGTTTATCATTTACTTACGGTATAATATATAATGTAAAGATTTTTAAGAATAAAATTAGTATAAAAGGATATATCTTGTCTTCTTGGGCGCCATCGATGTTTTTGATTGGGTAGTCGATTGAATCTAATTTGATATCTCTTCCATTGAATGGGGAAAACACAGATTGAAATCACGTCCTAAAATATCGGTTGACTATTTTTCTTCAGATAGTGCGAGAAAATTCTTCAATTTGTCCTTCAGATTGTTCCGTTACATATCATCCGTATCTGGTTAGTTTAAATGTAATTAAGTTTTCAACACATGGGGTGAAAAAGACTTCAATAGAAACGTAATGATTATGTCAGTATATTAAAGTCATAATAGATATTTTCAGCAAATATGTCTGCGTTGAAATAAATATTTCCAATTATTATTATTTTTTGGATATTTTTCATATATCCGGGATTATATCTTTCCTTACTTCTTTTGTCAGTCGGGAAAATGCTGTATGCTTAACAATATAAAAGAAAAATTCATAATCTTGCTGGACATTGCCAGAGTTCGTGGATCTTCGAAGAAATTAATTTAATACATTTTCAAATATACATAACAATCAAGAAGTAACAATTGTTGAACCTTGACATTGTCAGTTGATTGTTAAAAGAAAGTTTGCGAAGAAATCGGTTACTGATAAAGGAAATTTGGCAAAATGAATTATTTTTCGCGAATAAGAAATTAATTTTATAACTGAAGTATGCTTAAATCTTAAATTGCTTTAGTCTCTTCAAAGTTTAATAACGAGATAACTATCCATCAGTGATGAAGTCTGTAATTAGCTAACATATGTTTCTGAGATTTTATTCGTATTTAAAGTTGTTATCGAAAAGTAATTGATAATTTTAATACTCCTATCGATCTGTTTATTCGTATCTGAATGTAGTTGAAGAGTTCGAACATTGCTCACAAATGTTCGGCATATATCAATGATGATGAAAGTAATTCATTTACTTTCTCAAAACAGTATCTTACTAGTGTATTTATTTTCTACAAATTTTGAGAAAAAATTTTAGTATTCGTAGAGAGATTGAGTTCTCTAAATTGCGCCACTTATACGATGAAAGCTATATGAAATTTATAGACACCGCTTTCTGACTGAATATCAGCAGTTAATTTAACATATTCCAAGTGCAGAAAAGCATTATATGCTTACAAGTGCTGATATTGCCGAAAAGATGGTAAATGATTAAACAGGAATGTGGAATTCCGGGCGGAATCGGAAATGCGGAATTGACAGATCTTACACCTACGAGCGGTCCAGGTTTGACGCGTGAGTAAGGATGACTATCTGAGGCGTCTCAGCGGAAAATGGGGAACAACATTGAATTAAATTCAATAGCTTCTTTATTTTATTTTAAATATAAACATGAGAGAGAAACTTGGAATTACCGAAATATTTCCCGACAAAAATCGGAGAGAAGTACCTGTAGTATTGGCGGTTTCCTTACGTTCAAGTAGACGACACCACTAACAGTATTTAGTCCTTTGATAAAGATGAATTAAATCCAATTCACTTTTCTTTGATGTCACTAAATCCACATTTGATATCTTCAGTTTCGTGGATGGCGAAATAGGAATGGACAGAGAGTAGACTTCCTAATTCAAACGGTAGGCATCGGCGAGTACTCAACGAAAAGCGTCGGCAAAACAAGGACTCGAATCAGGGAGAGTGCTCGGCAAAGGCAACGATGACTTTTTGAAAAGTCTCGGCAAAAGGCGATGTCTCGATAAGAACCAGAGCACGTAAGAGCCAGAGCACGGCAAAAACGACGTTTCGGCAAGAGCCGTGTTTCGACCAAAGACCAAAGCACAAAAGCGAGGATCTTTGTCCAGCACCGCTCTTTTATGTGTCTGACCTCTCCTTCACCTTTCTCTCCCGGGATGGCTGTTATTGTTTCTTACACAATCGTTCTGAAGATCAAGTGACATTCCTAATAGACATTCGAATAAACCATCTTAAATTATTACTTTCCAAAGAACGGTACGATAATCCGACACCTCCTGTTTCTCAATCTACTGCGTCATTAGACTTCCAATTGCGTCGTTAAATTTTTACATTTCGATTCGAATCCGCGACAATAGGGGGGTTTCCCGATCCCTACAGGAATTTAAATGATATCGAAATTTGCAAAATAATAAAGAGAAATTTAATGTTGAATGATTTGTATTTGATTATTTGCTATGAACGATAAGTACAGTTATAAGTGTAAGGTGATACGAAGTAGAGGTATAGTTCACTGGTAGAGCATTCGACTGCAGATCGAGAGGTCCTCGGTTCAAATCCGTGTGACACCTTCAATAAATTTTTTACTTTATATAATTGCCAACGGATGGTGCTAAGTAGTTTGCAGTATAGGAGAATCTATTATAAAACATCCTTGGGTGATTTCTTAACACAGCAATATCTATCATAATAATGTCACGGTCTGATGTGCGGTCATCAAACATAATAACGGATGGCGTAACAGTGCGTGCTGTCCCAATAACGTCATCACCTGGTCGACGCGAAGTCATGGTGACGTACATGCCAGTAAAATTAGCGTTAAAATTGGACACATAAAACTAATGCATTCCCAATCTAAATTAATCAAAAATAAATGATATCTGCGAAAGTAGGTATTTTTATTTCTTTCAGGAACTGCTTGTTGCAAAATATTTTCTACAGTTTCCTGCATTTGAGAAAATATATCGGAATTTATACGAATCATTAATGATAATAGGATTTTACTATGTTATAATATCTATTTGGTATTGGTTATTTGCTCTGAACAATAAATTCATCTGTAAAAACCAAGCGACAGTAAATGAGGGTATAACTCTGTGGTAGAGGATTCGACTGCAGATTAAGAGGTTCACGCTTCGAATTTGTGTGCCCCTTCTTATAAATCTTTTCTCCTTTGTCGACTTTTCCTTCCATTTGATTTAATTATTTCGATCCTTTTAAAGAGGAGTTCCGATTTCTTATACTCTGTAACCGTTTTTCAAATATATTTTTATATAAATTTGTTATATTTAGCATTTTGTAATGTATATTTTATATAGTTTATCGTATTTTGAGAAAATAATATATGAATTTACATGAGTCGTTAATAATAATAATTTGGTTTAGCTATGGTACAATATCCTAAGCATGAATAATTTTGTGTGAAATTTTTTCTGTAATGATATGTAGAGTTGCATCTTGCATTTTAATAATTTAAATGATGTCGAGAATCAGATAGTAATGAAGAATTTTTTATCGTTAGATGAACTATTTGGTTATGTGCTACGAACGATAAATACATGTTTAAGAGCAGAGGTACTCGAAAGGGGGTATAGCTCAGTGGTAGAGCATTCGACTGCAGATCGAGAGGCCCCGTGTGCCCCCTTCCATTAATTTTGTCGATTTTTTTCGTTTCGTTTGATTTAAGTAATTCAGAAAAGTATCTTCTTTTAAATCTGTAATATCGATATAAATCCGACATATTTCGCTATTTTTATTGCAATATGTATTTTGTACAATTTCTCTGTGTTTTGAGAAAATGTTATTGATAATTCGATTTTTCCGTGTTATAATATCATGTTAACTCTTCTTTCAGGCTGATATCTTGTTAAGCTGTGTAAGTTTTATGTTAGATGCTCTGAAATTTTTAAATCACCAGATTATATATTGCTATATTTTGATTTTGTCGTAAATGATTGGAGGTAAAAATTATGTATAACATAGAATTATTATTTCAAATATTGAAATAATTCCTTCTTGCTAATAAATTACTGAATATTTGGATATATATGTTTGCAATATATTTATTTTTTAATGTTAACAGGATAATTTCAACACCGTAGAAATTCACTTATTATAAAAAATTATTAAAAATAAAAAACTGAAAATTTCAGAATAACAATATAAACTTTATTATAGCTAAATAATGTTCTTTGCATTGTTGTGTTTTAACAATTCTAGAAAATCCATGTACATTTCGTGTATATGTACCGGTATTCTGCTTTCGGGTAAAATTAAACTGATAATTTATTTCATAATTTTAACATTTAATTATAGAGAAATATATAATGTAAAGTTAATATTATAAGAATAAAATTATTATAAAATCTAATATCCTATCTTCTCGGCTGCCATAAATACTTTGTGAGCTTTTCTTGAACAGAAGATTGAATGTAATTTATTATCATTCCTATGAACAGGAAAAATGTGGGTTTAAATCTCCCCTAAAATATCGATAGAAAATATTTTTTCAGAAGGTACGATCAAAGTGTTCATTCTGAACATTTCGTTACATGTTACATCCATAGTTCATCTGAATCAAGTTAAGATTTCAATCCACTCGATAGAAACAGATTCCAATAGAAAAAAAAAACACCTATTTATGTCAGTACGTTATTGAAGAGATGCGATAAATTTTCAGTTTGAAGTTCTGTGTTCATTAGGATATTTTAAAAATCTCCATATGTCTTTGTTACGTAAGAAACTATAAAACCTTTAGAATAATTTTGATAACTTTTGCCAATTTGTAATAGATTATGGTGTTTTACTATAGTCGACATCAGACAAAACTTATATCGATATGTTAATGTCTCAGGACGCTAACTTTCTAAAAAGATTCTATGTAATAATCTCAAATAGCTCCGATACCTCCGATTATTGATGGTTATGTAATTATTTTGAAGTGCATACGAATCACAGTAGGATTGCTTTGTTTGACTCTTAGTACTGTATAAGGAATGGTGATGATTATTTCGACAGTCAAGTATGGGACATATTCGACAATCCATTGGGGGTCTGGAGTCATCAAAATGTTAAGAACCCCTGCCCTAGACAGAAACATATTTCAATAGAAACGATATAATTATGGCAGAATATTAAAGAATTCATGTCAGACATTTTCAGCGTATATGTGTGTGTGTTTAATAGCGTAATTTTAGCATCTTCGTATAAATAAATACACATATCGAAATTCTTTAATAAATTATTAAATAAATTTAAAATTTTGGAACAACAATATAAACTTTATTATAGAGAAATAATGTTCATTGTTAACAATTCTAGAAATTCTCTGAATGGATTGTATATGTGTGCCGAAATTCTACTATCAGATAAAATTCGGCTGGTAATTTGATAATTTATTTAATTAATTAGATAAATTTTCCATTTACTTAGAGAATAGTATATAATATATAGTTAAAATTTAAAGAATAAAATTATTTTATCCGCCATTAATGTTTTATGGAGTTCGCTTGAATAAACAGTTGAATGTAATTTGTTATAACTTTCTTTGAATAGGAAAAGGGGGTTCAAAAAAATATCGGTAATCTATTTTTCTTCAAAGTGTGCGATTGAAGTTAATCATTTTCTTTTTTCTGACCATTCTGCAACATGTCTTCCGTCCGTGGTTCATTTGAATCCAGTTACGATTTGAACCTACTCGATTGAAACAGACTTCTTTAGAAAAAATATAATTATGGCAGAAGAATAATGACAATAATGATGTCTTATCCTAAATTTTAAATTGGGAAATCTGGATGTAATACGATATTTGAAGAATCTTTTCAGTTGTCTGATCATCGTTCTTTAAAAAATTATACTAAAAAAAATGAAAATTTCCATACAACAGTATAAAATTCATTATAATGAAATATTAGCGATTCCAAATTAAATTAATAAAAAATAAGCGATATCTGCCGAAATAGGCAGTTTTAATTCTTTCTGGAACTGCTTGTTGTAAAATATTTTATACAGTTTACTAGATTTTGAGGGAAAAAATATCGGAATTTATACCAGTCGTTAATTATAATTTGGATTTTACTATGTTGTAATATCTATTTGGTATTTGGCTATTTGTTTTGAACAATAAATACATCTGTAAGAGCAAATCAACGTGAAGTGGGTATAGTTCAGTGGTAGAGCATTTGACTGCAGATCGAGAGGTCTATCTATTTGGTATTTGGCTATTTGTTTTGAACAATAAATACATCTGTAAGAGCAAATCAACGCGAAGTGGGTATAGTTCAGTGGTAGAGCATTTGACTGCAGATCGAGAGATCCCCGGTTCAAATCCGTATGCCCCTTCTATAATTTTTTCCTCTTTTGTCAAATATTTCTTCAATTTAGTTTAAGTATTTTGTTCCTTTTAAAGAGAAGTGACAACTAATATAAGGAATAGTGATGATTATTTCGACAATCAAGTGAAGGAGGGTATGGGACCGTTGGGCAATCCATTGGGTCTGGAGTCATCAAAAGGTTAAGAATCCCTGCTATGAACGATAAATACATCTTTAAGAGAAATGCTATATGCAATGGAGGTATAGCTCAGTGGTAGAGCATTCGACTGCACCTTTCAAATCCGTGTGTCCCCTTCTGTAATTTTTTTCGTTTCATTTGGTTTAAGCATCTCATTCTTTTTTGAGAAATGTATCGTCTTTTTTAAATCTGTAAGCTGTTTCCATATAAATTGTTTATATTTCGTTCCCCTTCTGTAATTTTTTTCGTTTCATTTGGTTTAAGCATCTCATTCTTTTTTGAGAAAAGTATCGTCTTTTTTAAATCTGTAAGCTGTTTCCATATAAATTGGTTATATTTCGTTTTTTTTTATTGTAACATATACTTTATACAATTTTTCAACGTTATTGATAATTTGGATTTGATCATGTTTACTCCTCTGTTAGGCTGATATCTTGTTAAAGTTATCACGACATTTATGTAAATAATCCTCAAAACAACATTCTCAATTTTTCTTTTAGTGCTTTCTGTGATATCTACCAATTTATGATTGTTATACAAAATAAATCGTTTGTCATTCGTTATATTAATTTTTCAACAAATGTTTTCTTCATTATTTCAGCGGCATGTAATTAAAATAACAGAACTGTGAAATAAGTGGGTAATCGGTTAACGAACATAATCCGTTCCAAGACAATGTTCGTTATCCGAATTGTTCGTTAACCGATCATCGATTTACCATAGGTTTTTATGAAAATTTGATTAATTCGTTCCGGAGACGCAAAAAAACATAAATAAAAAATTATTTAATTTCTTACTACGTTTATTTATATGTAATAACAATAGTGTATACATACATAATCTTGCTTTTCATTTATATGTTTATTTTCCGATAAAGAATCTGTCCAATATCGAAAGTTTTTCTCTCTCCTTCAGGATTTTTCGGAAGTGATTAATAGCACTGTCGTGATAAAGATTCCCAAGCCTATTGATTTCAACCTAGTATGGGTGCCATTCTAAGACCAAAAAATTGTAAAATCTCTCTCTTACCTTTAATAAATCTTTGATTTGTTTTACGTTGATTTGTTTTACGTATTTTTACAAAATAATCGTTTAAAATAGGAGAAGACTAGAGAGCCATAACCTCGACTTTGCAGAAGAAGAAGAATAGTTTAAACCGTTTTTTTATAAATCAAGTGTTGTGAGTATCGTTCGTTTCTTACTCAGAAAAATGTCAAAAACGACATTAGATGTTCACGATCGGAAAAATGTCAAAAACGACATTAGATGTTCACGAAAAGAATCGGAAAAATGTCAACAAAAAACGACATAGATGTTCACGAAAAGATTTTAATTTGTGTATAAAAATAAAAATATGAATATCGTTGCTGTTTCTTACTCGGAAAAATGTCAAAAACGACATTAGCAATCAACTGCTGTGAGTATCTTTGCTGTTTCTTACTCGAAAAAATGTCAAAATCGACATTAGATATCACGAAAAGATTTTAATTTGTGAATATAAAAATAAAAATCCTTCTGCCTACTCAGCAATTTATTTCTGATCATCTTAAATTAAATGAAACAATGTCATCTAGTCTATACATGTTTTCTCACATGTTACCATTAACCCTCCATAATAATCTATACATGTTTTCTCACATGTTACCATTAACCCTCCATAAACCGCCACCCTCCTTTACACACCTTTAATTAAATGAAACAATGTCATTTAGTCTATACATGTTTTCTTGTTACCATAAACCCTCCATAAACCGCCACCCTCCTTTACCGCCAGATAGGACCTTCGAACCGATGGTGGCGGCTTAAAGAAGTTTGACTGTATATCCTTCTGACTATTCCACTGGATCCCCAAGGTTTTAATTGATCTGTCTTGATCCATTGTTATGGGTTGCATAAGGTCCATGGCTCGTAGTCCCAGCGTTTAATACGTGTTTAATACTGATGGTTCATTCGAAGCCCACTTTCTAATTTCAAACCTTCCACACTTCATAAGCTTATTGAGTTGCTCACACACTTCTACAGCTTCTTGGATGGTGTCTGCTCCTGATATCAGGTCATTCATATAAAAATCTCGATGTGTTAATTTTGCTGCCAAAGGGTAAGTATCATATTCATCCTAAGCCAATTGATGTAAGACTCTAACTGCGAGAAATGGTCCAGCGGCTGTACCATAGGTAACCATATTTAGACAGTAAATTTGAATTGATTGTGTGGGAGCACTCCTCCATAAGATATACTGCCACTCCCTATCCTTCTTTCTGACCCATATCTGTCTATACATTTTGGTAATGTCTGCAGAAAGTGCAATCATATGACAACGAAATCTAATAATAATGTCAAAAATATATCGTCCTGTAACTTTGCTCTCACTATGAGCTTATCGTTAAGGGAAATCCCCGAAGTTGTTTTTTGCTGAGGCATCGAAAACTACACGTAAACTAGTTGTAGTACTAGTCTCCTTTATCACAAAGTGATGTGGTAAATAATTCCACTTATCCGATAGTTCATCTTCAAGGCTTACCTCCACCTTTGTCATATGACCCAATGATTCATATTCCTCCATAAAGGCTTGGTATTGTTGTTTATAGTCGAGCTGCTGTTGTAACTGTTTCTCAACTGTCTTAAAGCGTCTCAAGGCCATCAGCTTAGAGCTACCTAGCTCTTCCATTTCTAGTTTAAACGGGAGTATTACCACATACCTCCCTACTTTGTCACGGCTCACATATCTCCGAAAATGCTTCTCACACTGCCTTTCTTCTGTTGTTAATTGCAGTACACTGCCTACTTCTTCTATTTGCCAAAATCTGCCGAGTTGATCACTCAATTCCATATTGGTCATATATAATTTAATGTTATCCGATGACTGTGGAGTTGGACCACATATTATCCATCCTAATTGAGTATTTTGGGCACACACCTGTTCATGATTATACATCTGTTCTGGTAGTAGTAAATCATAAAACCACTCCCCACCAATCAGGATGTCTATCTCACTTGGTCGATACCACTCCTTATTCACCAATGATTGGTTATTGATATGATTCCATGGTTCCGGGTTGATCGGATTAGTAGGTAGAACACTAGTTATGCGTTTCACAACAAAGGCATGGTCTTAAATTGGAATTCATTATGTTGAGAATTGATATGTAATTGCACAACCCCGTGCTGTATAAAAAATTCAAATGAGAAACATAAGCCAAATCATGAGATTTCTCTCATTTATTAATCCTGAATCTCGAGTTTTTTTAAGGGAAAACAACCACATAATATATTTAGTTATGAATATTGTCTTATATCAGAGTTCTGCCTGCCAGTGTGTGTCCAATTCCAAACAAAGGCGTTGAGAATATCCTTATCGGTAGTTGGAGTGTTCTCGCACATTCCTTGGTGATAAAGCTTGCCTGTGAAGCAGCATCTAATAATACTCTGCATTGTTGTGTAGACTGCCATCCAGTCACCATATCAACATTTGCTGTTGCCAGTACTCCTCCTCTATGTCCTTGATACACACAGTGACTAGAATAGACTGCTTCATTCTTAACCTTTATGATGAAATCGAAATGCAGTAATGTGTGGTGTGGTTTATTACAATTTTTGCAACTTCCCTGAGAGTTGCATTCTCTCACCCAATGCCCACTTCGCAGACAATTGAAGCAGAGTAAATCATCACGCACCACATCACAACGTCGTTCTGGACTTAAATTTAAAAATTTTTTGCATAACTAAAGTGGATGAATTTCCTTACAAAGTGGACACTGTATACATAATGTAGTGCTATGAGCATGAACCTGTTGCATTATGTTAGATTTCACTTGTTTCGATTGCTTCATTCCAGCACCAGTCATCTCAAGGGCACAGCACCGTTGTGTCAAAAACTTACGTAGTTGTGCGAATGACGGTATAGTCTTACTCTCAAGTGATAGCTCCCATTGTTTACGAGTTTCACTATCCATACATTCACTGACTATTAAGACAATTATGGCATCCCACTGATTTACAGGTACCTTCACTAAAGGTACCTGTAAATCAGTGGGATGCCAGTACTTCGAGTACACAAACATGTTTCACAGTTTCATCTAAAAGTCTTCTTAATGCTGTAGGCGACTCTACATTTAACACTGTTTGTTGTAATATCCCCTTGATATGGCAGTTTATAATTTGTCTTTCATTCTGGTATCTCTCTGTTAAGAGTTCCCAAAGCTGTGGTATAATTCGCATCTGAGGTCTCCAAGGATGACAATAATGAAGCTGCTTCCCCCTGTAGAGCACTCTTCAAATAATGAAGTTTTTGAGAGTTACTGATTTGTGGGTTATCATGAATCATAGAAACAAACAGGTCCTTAAACAATGTCCATTGGAGGTAGTCTCCAGAAAATCTTGGCAACTCGATATGTGGTATTTTCGTATCAGTCCTTGGAGCAGTAAAAGCGACTTGAGTAATACATATCGTTTGAAAATTGTTCTTCCGCTTGACTTGGCATCACAATTAATGATTGTAAGCCAGCTGTCGTTTCGATATATTTTATCTCCACTTCACCTTCATCCTCTTCCTGAGCACTGACTTCGTCATCAGTGCCCATGGTGGTTATTTCACGATTAATATGAAGATATTCCTTCCATGGGTCTTCCACTATCTTCAAACGGGTCGCTAACACACTAGGCAATGCCATCTTAGTGCCTATCCTTACTTCATGATAAAACGTGTTCGCACGTGTCAGTCGCTTCTTAATTGAAGACCGTTCCTTTATGAGAGTTTTCATAACTGAATTAAGTTCACGTCCGTAATTGGAATTTAAATCAACAATAAGTCTAAGATATACCAAGTCTAGAATGTTCTCACCTTCACAATTTAGTTATTCACTCAATCCAAGCACATCCACCTCGACGGACCAAAATGTTTGCGGATAAATAACTATATTGTTAATTCATAACTCCTTTACAAATGGTGGCTAAATAGTTTTTTTTATTTAACAATTATTACACTTGTACGATACAGGTATAAAGATACAAAGGTACGAATTCACATCACATGCTAATTCACACTCTAGGTCACCACACGCACGCACGCACGCACGCACGCACACACACACACACACACACACACAAGAACTTCTAACAAAGGAATACTCTCTAACACATCCATCACATGCTAATTCACACTCTGGGTCACCACACACACACACAAGAACTTCTAACAAAGGAATACTCTCTAACACAACCATTACAACAATTAAAAGTTAAACCTAAATACAACCAGATTCACAGTAGGAGAAAACAATACAATTGATATATATAATATTAGTATCTTGAATCACAGATGTTAATTAAAGTAATTAAACAATAAATTAAAATTCAACACTCTCAACATCAACGCCATCTGGTAGTCATTATTTAAGCGTACCAACAATGGATGTATCTTTCAAGTCATCAAATATGTAGTTTTGCATCCAAATGAGGTTCCTGCAAGATCTCATTTTGAGGAAATATTAATGAATCCTCACAATGAAACTTGAAGGAAGTCATCCCTGCATAGATATATGCCAGGCACTTGATCCAAAAATGGAATGATGTTTCTGGTCAATCAGAAACATCATTCCATTTGGGTGCCACAGTGACCTTTCATTGAGGTCACTGTGGCACCCAACCTGATCAGTTTACATGAATGTAAAGAGTTCAATGAGATAATATTTGTTCAATTCTCAAGAGTTGTAAGCATCTGCAGTATATGCAGAACTTAGAAATTATTGTTATAGAGCACTCAGCAGGCCAAGGTCAAAAATGTCATAAATATGAGAGGTGTGCACTTGTAGTTATAGATTACTAGTTACAAATCAAGATCTGGCATTCTTTAGAAAGGAAGTAAGTGCATTGCACATATCCAGTGATTGCTATACAGAGCCATCTAGCATGATACTTTCGATTGTCAGATGACAACTTTGTTCAATAGTGTATCCATGTGTGTTGGAACTCAAATCATACTTTCGATTGTCAGATGACAACTTTGTTCAATAGTGTATCCATGTGTGTTGGAACTCACCTAAACTATTGAGTGAGTTGTCTTGGAGATCAAGCAAAGATATATAGGATTGGCAGACATGATGTTGCTGTTACATTGAGTATGGCATGAAAAATAGATAAATTGTCCAAGAAAATTGTTACTGGATATCTTGCTGAATTGGTGATACATGAGCAACTCAAAGTCCTGCTGCTTCTGTTGCAAAACCAAATAACTTGGAGGCTATCAATGAGGGTAGACTCAAACAGTCCACCCTCTTTGATGGTTTCCAAGATAGGATTTCAATCCCAATTGTCATTCATGAAGAGGTTTTAGCTGCATCAACTTCCATCAGGAAGATCTTGGACCATTGATGTTGACATTCAGCCAGAAACAAGTTTGAGTAATTACTAGATGGAAATCCTGAGTATTTGAAGGACAACCCTTTATCCCAGATTTGACAGATGATAGAATATCAATCTGAAGGTGAGGAAACATATAAGACTAGGCCTGTAAGATGGATATTTTTATCTCTTTCCCAATTGTCAGCACACAGTTCAAATGGTGCCTGATATGGAGGTCAGCAATAGAAATAGTTACAGTTGGTGACAAAATTTTCTGACAGTGGAACCAATGGTTTCATGTCAAATGGTGAAGGTATAATTGGAGTGCATGTTGGCAAAAATTGGTCTCCAAGAGAGAAGAGAACTGTTGCCTCTGCCTGAGATGGCATAGTGTGTGGAAATCCTAATGCAATCTGAAGTATAGCCATATATACTAGATTAAGATATATTATTGTCAATGGAGAACTGCTGCCAATAAAGGAGATCCATATGTTATCGTTGCCTTAATTGTGGCATCTACTATTTGAAGAAGGTGTGTGGCACAAGCATCACTTTTGAGTGATGAAAATATAAAAATACTGAGATACTGGATTGTTTCTAGATCTTGGTTCAGAAATATTCTATGTGTTTAAGCCAAGAAAGATGCAGTAAATATCACTCCCAAGATTTTTTGGCAGGTCACCTATAGAATGCTGGACAAGTTGAGGGTTACATCCATTAGTGTCTAGTAATATTTGCAAGATAGGTTTAGAACAGCATTTTTTTGCAGTAGAGAAGCACAAGTTTCATTAATGAACTCATTATTCTAATATGGATAAAGCCTGTTGGAAACATGCCATTGTGGATTGCTGATTCAGGCCAGATGTTATTAGGAATATATTGTCTGCATCAGTTATGCAATTCACTCCTATTGGAATATGGTCCCATAGATCCATGATATAGTATCTGAATAAGACTGGAGCAAGCACATTCCCTTGCAGAACTCCCTGGTGAAATATATGGGAGGATGACAGAGTTATCATCCATCAAACTTGCACATGCACTGGTAGATAAATTCCTTGAATCAGGTAAGTAATACCACTGATCACTGATATCATGGTGAGACAGTTTTGCAATTAGAGTTGACTGGCAAACTGAATCATATGTGCATCTGAGGTCACAAGTGACTATATAAATCCAGTAGTGTCAAGCCATAGTAATAGCCAAAAGAAACTGCAGTGTGATTAAAACCTCCAATGTGAAGAAGGAATCTAAACTGAATGTCCAGAATCTGCTGTGAGACCTCTAAATAATGAAGTAATCATTTAAGAAGCATGCATTTGTAAATCTTAGCTAACCAGAGGAATACCAACCATGGCCCCCCTCTATCCTCAAGCATTCCCAAAAAAAAGGGGTGTTTAAAGTTTTCTATATTATTTATATACTGATTGATATTAGCAATTGTCATCATAATGTCATGCATTCGAACCACATCTTTTTATAAACTTTTTTATCGAAACTGAAATGGATTATTGCACATTGTATTTTTATTGATGAGAAATTACTATTTTGTAATTATTTAATTTTTTGCTATGCCCTTTAAGCATTTCTGTCACAAATAATAGAAAAATATATAAAGAAATGTAATTAATAAATAGCTTTTATACAAAATATTTATTTTAATTAACAAATGCAGATATTATTATTACTAGTGATTGGATCCTCCTTGATTTCTATGGCTGATGTGCATCTATTTGTGTGATACTCATCATAAAAGCATCCAAAACAATTATTATTTTACAATATGCACATTTATTAACCAATTTAGTGCCATTGACGTGAATAGACATCATGCGCAAACAACAATTGAGCCGCAACCACCAGCCATTGCCGTGATAAGATGTTTAGTGCCATTGACGTGAATAGACATCATGCGCAAACAACAATTGAGCCGCAACCACCGGCCATTGCCGTGATAAGACAACAATATTCCAACATTTTAAATGGGCGTGGCACGCAAGCAATTAGATCGCTGGCTAGCACTGTATAGTCTTTTTCTTCCCGGGAAATTTCTGTGCCACCTACTAACATAGAACTAACTACTATTGGTGGAATAGGTATTTTCTAAGCCAATAAATCAAATCATCATAAAATATAGCTGTAACTGTGTAAAGGGGATGGATTTATACTTCTGAACAAATTTCTCGGGAAGAAATACTATATTTTTATAAAATAACACAAAAAATAATAACAATATGTAGAGAAACAATATCAGATAGTATAAATAATTGCTTATAAGTGATAATTTATAGAAATTTATGCATATTTTGTATGTGAATATAACAAAATAGTATAAATAATTGCTTATAAGTGATAATTTCTATAAATTTATGCATATTTTGTATGCAAATATAATACAATAATCCAGCTAAAATAATTTGCATATGTTAAAGTTAGAAAAACAATTTTACATCAAAATATGGACCGATTTTAATCGTTCATGGCTTGTTTTCTTCAGAAGAGATGTGGGTATCTAATAAAAATAATAATTTCAATAGATGGTTAAACAATCATAAAAGACCACCATATAAACTTTTACCTAATATAGGCAACAAATACTTTGGCGAATAAAGAAATTTAAAAAAAATAATTAAATAGTAAAAGAGAGACACACAATCTTTATAAACACAAAAAATTTCAGAATTTTTTGACAAAAAGTAAGCGCATTATGAATTTTTTATATTTATGAATAGTAATTAAGCTTAATTACAAAAAAAGGCTGGCCAGTGGCTTGCACGCAGAAATTGATAACGGTCGGCACTGAACGGGTTAATGAACATTCATTATTGTTACACCAATTAAATGCAAATAAGTGCATTATGAATTTTTTATATTTATGAATAGTAATTAAGCTTAATTACAAAAATTGGCCAGTGGCTTGCACGCAGAAATTGATAACGGTCGGCATTGAACGGGTTAATGAACATTCATTATTGTTACACCAATTAAATTCCTGTATTTAAACCAATGATTCTATATGCATGATTCACATCAAAGTTGACTGAAGAGATTTTTATTTTTAAATGTCAATAAAATATGTTTCTCTACCTCAATAATGAAAACATTGTATGCTTATAGAAATGTATGGTTCATAAAATGTGTGAATTATAAAACAATAATCTGTTTTGGATGCTTTTATGAGGAGTTTCACTTGAATAGAGGTACATCAACCATAGAGATCAAGGAGAATTTTGGTCACCAATAATAATATTATCTGTATTTATTAATTAAAATAAATATTTTATGTAAAAAAGTTATTAATTAATTATATTTCTTTATACATGTATTTATTATTTGTGATAGAAATGTTTAAAGGGCATTGCTATGCCTTTAAACAAATGGAAAATAGTAATTTTTCATTAATAAAAATACATTGTATAATAATCCATTTCAGTTTTGATAAAAAACAAAGTTTAAAAAAGACAAGATTCAAACCTGTGTCTTTCCAATCATACCTTATAATAAATCGAACAGTGAATGCATCACACTATGAGGGCATTTGTTAAATTGCTAATATCATCAGTATATAAATAACATAGAAAACTTGAAACCCCTTTCTTCAAGAATGCTTGAGAATTGGTATCATGGTTTGTAGGAGAATAGTACAACTACATATATAAAAATTGGCAAAATTAGAGGAGGCCATGGTTGTCACCTCCTGGTAATACAGATGTTAAGGCAACTGGATAATATGATTACACTCTGAGGGAATACCCATTGGATTTAGAATTGGGACAATGTATCTGCTGATCACAGTCGAAATTTATTCTGACTTTTATTTCATCAATTCACAATTTATTCTGTACAACCAGATCTGGACATCACCTGTGGTCCAAATCTAGTGTACAGATAGAAGAATATTCTCCTGCTGTATCCAATGCCTTTGAACTGCAAAATGGCAGTGTTAATTCATGCATTGAGAAATCAAAGTCCAAAGTCAAATGTCAACTAGGAATGAAACCAAAGGCTCCTAGGGACTGAGAATGACAAAAATAGGAATTTAATTACTCCTCTTATAGTCTCAGATCCATAATTGTCAGCTCTTCTGTCTTGAGAATACCTGAAAACGTTTCTATGATCCTGTGAGCATAATCTGCAAAATATGCAACAGATAGAGCCCAATGTTACTCAGGTGTGGCAAAAGTTCTCATCTCAAGAACTGCTTATACTGGGTGGAAGAAAAGTCTGTACCCTTCCAAATAACCTGATAATTATCATAATTTCAAAAATCTGCTAATACTAATAACAAATAGGAAGTCATGGGTGTGCAACCTGCTGGTGACTTCAAATTAATATACAGTAGAACCTGTAAGGAGTTTGAGATGGAAAAGCAGTTATGAGGGGGTAAATTGAAAAAAAAAAGAAAAGAAAAATACAGAGAGACTTACCGGGGTTGTCGATGTTGTGGGGACTGTCATCTTGGAATTGAGTGCAGTGCTCTGGTGATTGAGAAAAGTATTGTAATAATTGTTTTTTCTCAGGATTTACTGTTTTGAGTAATTATTAATTAGTTGCAAATGTTAAAAATAATGTATTTAATTAACTTGGTTTTTTATGTTAAGATATTTAAAATTGAAAATTTTGTTATGTAAATCTCATATAGTATAATTACGGTTGGTGGCTTTGGCAAGTCTGGCTTCTTCTGGCGTTCGGTGACTGTTGATGCTCCTTTTTTATATTGGTGTTTGTATGGAACTGTACTTTATGTTTTGTGGAACTGTAGTTTATGTTTCGTCCTTATGGAACTGTCTTTGGAGAATTGTGACAGGTGAGCTGGGAGTTACAGGACTGTTTAATTTTGGAAAAGTATCCATTGAGCGTCAGGACAAAGATTGTGGAAAAGCCGTCAGAAGATTGGGCATTAAATATGGATAAGTTGTATTTTCTAAGTTTTGTTAGAACTAACTTTTAATAAAGAAACTGGTTATTGTCAATGGAGTTTATTGCATCTCAATTATTTCAAGGGATCGAGTTGGAGGTAAACATGACAGGTCGGATTACAGTGAAGATACAACCATCGACAAGCGCGGGGGTTGGGGTCCCAAACCCTCGAGGGCCTGGCCCTCATAAACCTGTATAACACAATCACCTTCCATTCCAATCAAAACTGGTTGTTTATACAGGTGGTCGTCTTATGCAGGTTAATTATAACACAGAATGTTTAAATGAAACAAAATAATTACACTTTAATAAAATCGAAACATATGTTTTTGTTACAAATTATAACACAATTTATCATTTGTTCAAAAATAACATATTTAATTAGTACAGAAAAAACTATCAATAGTGCTTTGTCGCATCCCACTTATATTTTTATAATTTCTATGGCAAAGCAGTGTTCATTGTTGTTTAATTTGAGATAATAATTTTTTATTATTTTCTATTTTTGTTGCCAGTTTTTTAATTCAACATGTTTCTTGCAGGGTGTCATTCACTTAAGGATGCGATTTCTGTTCCTCCATTTAGCCAGAATTTCTTTTTGAAACAATATTTTGTGGATCTGTGTTTTCCCCATGTTAAACTTTTTTGATAATGCTTGTTGAGAAAGACTTTTCTTACTGTCTTCAATCATTTTTATTCGCTATTCTAAATTCAAGGCATTAACTTTCCATTTAGCCATGTTTCAACATCCAAAGTGAATTGATAATATCACACATGTATGAGATTACATTTGATTAATAAGCTTGCGCAGAACACAGACATCTGGATCCGGTGGCTGGTTATTTTCACTTTCCCTATTTTCCCTATATCGAAATTCACATATCATTAAAGCACAATCAGCAGTTAAAAGAAATAACTCTTTTAATACACTTTTCAGTAAAAACGTTAAAAGAGTTATTTCTTTGTTAACTGCTGATTGTGCTTTAATGATATGTGAACTTTGTATATATTATATGTAAGCAGTTTTTAGTTATATGAATTTTCCCTATATCATTTTGCCATAAACCTTCAAGTTATAATTTTTAATGTTTTTAATACAAAATTTAATTAACATATCATAGATAAAAATCTAAGGAGCATGCATATAAAAAGATCACATTAAAGTAGAAATGACGCCATGATTCATCATTCCAGGCTCTATGTCATTCTCATTGTATGAATGACAGGGAAAAATTCCCACAGTGCAATTTTTTCAATTTTAGTGGTTGGCTTAAATAAAATTTAAGTTTAATTAACAGAAAATGGTACTAATGTAAGCAATAAAGATAGTCAATTAGTAGTAATTTTAAAAAATTATGGTCATCATAAATGGTTTCACTTTATGTTTGGTCTGTTAAAATGATGGTCGTGGTCCTGTTAAGGAGGTGGTCATCTTATGGAAAATCAAATAGCTTTATTTCTATGGGAAAAATTTGGTTCCCATAAAATTGTGATCGTTACATCAGATGGTCTTTTTATACAGGTGATTGTGAAGTCAGTTTTCACTGTATTTGCAAATCCTATCTCAAACCATAATAGATAGGGAAAAATTTTCAATTATAAATTTGTTCAGCATTCATTTCTGAATGCTCTAAAAAAGTTCATCAAAATCAAATGAATAGTTCACTCAAAAATGAAATGAAAACATTTTTACATGGAAGGGATTGACACTTATTTGTTGAGTTTTTGACATGTAAATAACAAGCCAACACAAAAACATATCATCTCAAATTGATAAATTGAAGACAAAGTCTAATCAACAAACAAAAACTAATTAAGGATGTGCTCAAAATGCTTTCCACCAGCACCCAAGTATAATTGAGCTTAATGTTGGATGGAGTTCCTCACAGCCTTTAGAATGTCAATAGAAATCTCTGCATGAGCAATAATGATTCAGTGTTGAAGATCCCCTACTGTTATTATGTAAGAATGAAAGTTGTTGTAGTCTCATCAGTTGCTGTTTGTGAGTAATTTGATATTGGGCATTTCAAGAAATTGATATATGATATATCTAAGCATTCTTGGTTGGAGATGTCTTTCCTGATATAATTGAACTGCAACAGCAATAATATCATAGCATATGACCATGGCAATCATTTCATTAAGTGTGTACTCAATCATTGTACTGTACATGTACATTGAATTGCGTGTGTGTAAATGTAGCTTTTTATGCTAATTGAATAGGAAGATGATTGAGAAATTTCCAGAACCAGATTGTGGAAAGGCATATGACATGATTTGCATGTATAAATATTTTTATTTTTGGGTGAATTATTCATCCAATTTTGATGATGTTTTTTTTTTAAAAGTGTTCAGAACTGAATGGTGAACAAGTTTGTAATTGGAAATTTTTCTGATTTGCATGTATAAATATTTTTATTTTTGGGTGAATTATTCATCCAATTTTGATGATTTTTTTTTTTTTTAAAGTGTTCAGAACTGAATGGTGAACAAGTTTTTCCTTAAATGGAAATTTATCCTTATCTATTACTGTTTATGAGATAGGATTTACAAGTGTACTCATTTGCATAATCAGTTCATTTGAAGGTCACCATCAAGTAGCCCACCCATGACTTCCTATTTGTTGGCATCAACAGATTTTTGAAATCTATAATAGTTATCAAGTTATTTATAGGGGTACAGACTTTTCTTCCATCCACCAAAAATTGGCCAATATATCTGCCAATTTTTGCAAGTGTATCAAATATAAATAAATTACATCAGAAATAGCAATATCCATAAAATAAGTAAGTGATGGTTCTTTGTTAATCAATTGTGGTATCCTATTAGGATGGACTGTTTTATCTATGATTACTGTATTTATGCACATAATTCACAATTTTTTTACCATAAGTTTGTAACCTAAATAATTTTGTATGATTTAAGGAAGGAAAAGATTATATGTTTTACAGAGTTTAAATCATGATAAATAATGCTTTTTCTTGTCAATGCTTTTTATTTAGCTAAAATACTAGCTTGTAATGATCCATTATACATTGTTGCTCTCTTCTTTAAAACTATAATCCATTTTAATTCATTTTCTTCTGTACATTGTTAGGATTTTCTTAAATAGAAGTAACAACTGATAACAGTTATTTTTTTTTTATTTAAGAAAATTTTAAAACTACAAACATTATCACAATTTAACATGATAGTTTAGGATCTTCAAATATCAACATAACAATATTTGCTAATTCATGGAACAAATTTTACAAAAACCATATTAAATATGTGAAGTATTCAAAGACATATTTTTAAAATTTCATGGTAAAAATTCAGGTTCTTGTTCTTGTAAATTACACAAGTAAATACAGTATTAACCTATCCTAATACGCTTTGAGAATTGTATTTTCTAGAACTACATCTGGAATAAATTTTTAATTTGGAACTATTCGTGTTTATAGTTTGTATTTCATATAGGTTGCAGTTTCATTCTTAGTTTTTGATGCATGATCTTCTTACTTTAGCATGTGTAATCTTGTAGATCTGATTGAGCAATTTGCAACCAAATGTAACATGTTGTATTATTTCATTTATGATGCAATCTCTTATCATCAATTGATATATAAATTTTTTAAATATATTTTGATATATTTTTCAATAACAGATCAGCAAAGGAAACCAAAAATTTTATACTTTTTATCATCCTTTTGTTAATTTATTAAATTGTAAATTTTCAATAAGTTTCAACTATTTTTGCTAAACTTCAAGGGAATTATTCCAATTGAATCTAATACTTGCCAAATTTTAATCCTTTGATATAATTTAATGGAAATTTTAATAAATTGAAAAAATTTAAATTCCTTCAAAATATTAAAATTTCTGTTAAATTATATCAAGGGATTAAAATTTGGTAAGTATTAGGTTCAATTTTCAGTAAGTAAAACTTTTTGAATCCAGAATTGCAATTTCTATAAATAAGATGAGTTAATGTCATCTCCCATCACAAGAAACTAAAATTTTGTTTTAGAATATTATTGCATTTATTCATAAACATGTTTAGAGTATTTATGATCTAACTTACATATAACCACATTTACAATAAATGCTAAAATATGTGTTACCATATCACATATACATGCCAATATGCTTGCAAGGTTTATCTAGACATCTTCCAACATAACTGAAATGATCATCCTGCATTGCATATAAATGTTACTCTTTAAGTTATCAACATTATGTGATCAAGTTTTGATATATCCCAACAGGTCATTAAAAAATTTTGATGAATGAAGTACAGCAATTAGGTGGGCTGTTCAACAGATCTGCAGTACCACATTCAGAGATGCTTCTTGACTGCTTTCAACCAATTATCTTTTAACATTATAATTATTTTTCATTTGTTTTTAAAGTTTTTTTTTAATACATTAAAAAAACTTTAAAAACAATATATTTTATATTGAAAAAATATTTGTATATATAAAAATGCAGTATATTTTTTAATGTATATATAATATGTTCAGTATAAAATAATAAATAAAATTCTTCTAAAACATAAAACTGCTTACTATCAATTTAATCAAAGTTCTATCACAGTCAGCACTACTAGCAGACTAGTAGTGCTGACTGTGATAGAACTTTAAATAATAAATAGTTTAACTATTTTATACAGGTGCTCCTCTATTTACAATAGTGGTATGTTTTTATAACCCCATTATAGATTTAAAAAAATCACAAATCAAAAAATACAGTGAAAATTTAAAAATTCAAATTCCAGAAATCTGGACCATTCAAGAATCTGGGCTTTTTGAAATTTCAAACTTTTTAAAATTCCTGGACTATTTGGTGTGAGAGCACATGCATATCTACAACCAATGCAGCATATGCAACAAGAAGTTGCAAAAATGAATAAATATACAGTCGATTCTCACTATTCGCAATAGTTACATTCCATAAATTCTTTGCGACTACTGAATTCTCGAATAGCATTGTGCTTATGGGAAATATAGAGTTAGGTTCCTGCAAACCCTTCTTTCCAACATTTTCATACTTGGTTTATGTGTGTTTTGGTGTTTACAGGCACCTTATTTAATATGTATTACATTACTTATAAATAATTACAGTATATGCAGTGTATAGTACTATATACAGTATTAAAATTACAGTAATTTTTAATTTAATTTTTAAAAACATTAACTATAAGTAAATAAAATCTTATTTTTTAATTGATAGTTTTTTGATGTGCAAGATGTTTGATGTGACAGCTGACACATTGTCTTTCTGAACTGTGTTGAAAAACTGCATAGCCTTGTCTGTGTCGCTTTTTGTCTCAGATCTAAAATTTCGGTGTAAGGAGCAAATGCGCAGGAAGTTAGGCACCTAAATTTGAGGGTGCATTCAAGTATAGGGTCACCTGCGGACGATGTGAATAGGCATTTGGCCTACCTGCAATCTGTGGAGTGAGCAAGGATAGATAATGAGTAATTTTTCGGCAAACTGATTCAGAGACTACATTTGGTAACAAACAACTTCCTTTCTACCTCTCTATCCAGAGAGAATGAGAAAGGGTATACATAGGTAGCAGTATTTTTGCCGCTCAGCAGGAATCCGCATTTTCGGCAAACTGATTCAGAGACTACATTTGGTAACAAACAACTTCCTTTCTCCCTCTCTATCCAGAGAGAATGAGAAAGGGTGTACATAGGTAGCAGTATTTTTGCCGCTCAGCAGGAATCCGCGAATAAGTGTGAAAGCTCCATGAATAACGATTTTGTGGTTACAAATAAATTTTCGCAAATAGTCGAATACACGAATACGGAATCCGTGAATAACGAGAATTGACTGTATATACTTGTTTTGATAAATGAAGCATTCAGTATTTGTAAATAAATAAATCAACAAAATTTGTCTATTTATCACTTCTTTATTCTTCCTTAAATTTGAATTTTAAAAGTGCTGCTTAAGGATCTGGAAAATCAGAAAATTCAGACAGAATAAAACCATGTGCAATCCATGTTTCTGAACTTTTATTGTAGTAATTTGAATTGATGTATAAAAGTTATTTCATGAATTTTCATTTCTAATCTGAAGCCAAGCTATAGGATAAACACAAAGTGTTTCTATTCAAATACACAGTATATTTGCAGTTAATATATAATAATAAAACTCAATCAGTGCCAGATTTATCTACAGACTGACTAGGCCATGTCCTAGGACCCTACAGTTCTAAGGGGCCTGAAAACTATCAATCTGTTTTCAACTTTTATAAACTTTTAATAAGGAAAAATGGGTTTTTATTAAAGTGCTAAATAGAAAGTAAAATTTTAAAGGCTCAGTTTTTATTAAAGTGCTAGATAGAAAGTAAAATTTTAAAGGTTCCTTCTAAGTTATAAGGAGCCTTTAAAATTAGACATAGCTGATTTGAATTTTTTGTTCATTTAAAGTTATAAGTTATTTCAGAGATGATTATTATTTTTAGGACCCCTAAAAATGCTCGTCCTAGGGCCCACAAAAATGCAAATCTGGCTCTGCTCATAATATAAGACTTCTTACTGTAAATACTAAATAAAAGTAAGCCAAATAAGTAAGATAAACTGTTTATTCAAAAATGTTTTTGGCTATTTATGTGCTACTTCAATTGAAATACAGTCCAAAAAATTTCCCTTCATTCCTTCTCTTCTGGCCAAATCAGAGAATCAATCAGAATGACCAATTGCTTAAAATAACAAAATTGCACATGAAAGACTACTCTTCCATACACATTTTTAAGAAAACCCAACAAACGATTCTTACAAAATAAATCATTTAATACCAAACTGCCATATTTTAGGCACAATTAATAATATAAAACATAACCATAGCCCTAAAAACTCAGATTATATAAAACATTAAACTAAGTGAAAAATGCACAATTAATAATATAAAACATAACCATAGCCCTAAAAACTCAGATTATATAAAACATTGAACTAAGTGAAAAATTTTTATCATTAACTAGAGTCCAAGAACTATTAGCAGTAAAATATTATAATTTCAACTTTTTATTAAAAACGTTTTCTTGTATTCATTATAAGTGTAAAAAGATTAACTGAAGAGGGTCGGAGTAAAAACGACCAAAAACGTTTTTAATAAAAAGTTGAAATTATAATATTTTACTGCTAATAGACTCTAGTTAATGATAAAAGTTTAAACATAGCAGTTACATTAAGAACCTAAAAAAGTGAAAAATATCAATAGTAAAAGAAGCATATGGTTTACTCCTATATTCACTTTAATAAAAACAAACACCCTAAAGTTCTGCAACTGTAAATTTACTTGTACAGAATAACATTCCTAGTCAAATATTGCAATAATCCCATTAACAACAAAAAAAATTACTTTCACAAATATTACACAGAAAATAATTGTAATTATTATTATTATTAATGTGAAAGTAATCTGTTTGTTGTTAAATAGGAGTATTGTAATACAAGTAACCTTCATTTATATTTTGGGATTAATTTCTGCCATATTAATTCATAATTCAAAACTTCATAATTTGAGGTAAAATTACAGGTCAGTTTCTAGAAGTTTCCACCCACTTCTCATTGGAAGAGGGAGACATTTTGGTGATCCCTTTTTTCTTTATTTGCAGAAGCTTTTAGAAATATTTCATATAAACCATGTGTAATAGTAACAAAATTTATAAAGATACAAATTTCATAATTTTGAAACTATATAATTTGAGGTTTCATAAATTGAAGGTTACCTGTATTTGACTGGAAATGTTATTCTATACAAGTAATTTACAGCTATAGTTTACTTTTATTTTAAAGGCTTAATCTGTTGAGGTTAGCAGACTTCTTTAAAATAAACCTAATTAATATGCAAAAAATTAAAATTGTGAAATCTCTCATAATTTTTATCAAAATTTTCAAAATTCAAAATTGTTTGAAATTTTTACAATTTATTATGGTCTTTATTGTCATTTTAAAGATGTAAAAATTTTTTCAAATTTTATTACTTTCACAACTTTTCATTCATTATATGAGAATGGAGAAAATACTATTTTATATATGAAATCTTAGCCATTAATGAAATGTTTGAAACTTGCTGATAGTGGTAAGTCTTATGAATAAAATAACATATGAATGAATAAAATCAGATAATGTTTTAAAAAATTATCAATAAAAACTGGGTATTATGCAAATTTTCATTAATTAAGTTAATTAATTAATTCATTGAAAAGTGATAAAAATTTATTAAAATAATATATTTTATTAAAAAATGACAAATATTGGTATGTTTTCTCTTCATTTCAATAATTTTTATTTTAATTTTTTATAAATTTTTCAAATTTATAATCAAAAAAACAACATATATGAAAACTGTCCACAATCATACATAAACAGCTATAATATATTCTACTTTACTTTAATGGGTCTGGAGATACTTTGTTGGCACACTACACCCAATACCATATGCAGCACAGTAAAATAGGTTGTAGTTTCCTGTGAAATGATTGGATGCCATAAAACGATAAGAATTCCACTCCCCTTTTTACATTAGAATTTTCTCTATTTTACTAAATTATCTGTAAAAATAAAGCAATAAATAAACAAATAAGTAAAAATATTGTTTATTTAAACAGAATTAACTCAAATTTTTGTATTATCAGCAAAATTTTTTCAATTTTATAAATTTTATAGATCATCATACAAAAATTTCATATTTTATTTAAAATTGCAAAACTCCTTTTAACCCATTGATGTCCTATGACATTGCATGTCATAGGACATCAATGAGTTAAAAGGAGTGCAGGTGTACATCATATGCTTTCTTTATTGATGATGATGTTCACGTAGTTCAATGTTTTATATAATCTCAATTTTTAAGGCTATGGTTATGTTTTATATCATTAATTGTATCTAAAATATGGCAGTTTGATGTTGATGTATTTTGTAAGAATCATTTATTGGGTTTTCTCAAAAATGTGTATGGAAAAGTAGTCTTGCATCTGCAGTTTTTTTGTTTTAAGCAGTTGGTCACTCTGACTGATTTTCTGATTTGGCCAGAAGAGGAATGAAGGAAAATTTTTTTGGTTTATATTTCAATTGAAGTAGGTTACATGAATAGCCAAAAATATTTTTGAATAAACAGTTTATCTTACTTATTTGGCTTACTTTTATTTAGTATTTACAGTAAGAAGTCTTACGTTATAAGTTTTATTATTATATATTAACTGTAAATACACTGTGTTTTTGAATAGAAACACTTTGTGTTTATCCAATAACTTGGCTTCAGATTAGAAATGGAAATTCATGAGATAACTTTTATACATCAATGCAAATTACTACAATAAAAGTTCAAAAACATGGATTGACCATGGTTTTATTCTGTCTGAATTTTCTGATTTTCCAGATCCTTAAGCAGCACTTTTAAAATTCAAATTTAAGGAAGAATAAAGAAGTGATAAATACACAAATTATATTGATTAATTTATTTAAAAATACAGAATGCTTCATTTATGAAAACAAGTATATATATTCATTTATTTTTGCAAATTCTCTTGCATTTCCTGCATTGGTTGTAGATGTGCATGTGCTCACACAAAACAGTCCAAATATTTTAAAAAGTTTGAATTTTTAAAAAGTCCAGATTTCTAGAATTTAGATTTTCACTGTACCATTGCTGGCCTATTTTGATTTATGATTTTTTAAATCTATAATGGAGTTATAAAAACATATCACTATTGTAAATAGAGGAGCACCTGTATAAAATAGTAAAATTATTTATTATTTTATACTGAACATATTATATTTTACATTAAAAAAAATATTATACAGCATTTTTATATATACAAATATTTTTTCAACACAAAATATATTATTTTTAAAGTTTTTTAAAATTAAGTACACTGTCTAAAAAAATAAAAAATAATTATAGTGTTAAGAGATTAAATTCTAATCTTGTTTTATGAGATTTTTCCATTTTAATGAAATCTTAAAATCATTATATAATTAAAACTATATAAATGACATTTATAGATAATTTAATATATTTATAATAAAATTAATATATTCTTATCTATTTATTAAGTGGTCTTAAAGTGTTAAAAATTTAATATTTGAAAACTAGCTAACCTTACTGTCACATTCTTTTGCTTCTTTTAATAAATTATATAACTGATCAACACTTGGTTCAAGATACTACAAAAGAAATAAGTTTTAATAATTCCATAAAAAATAATGTAATGTAAATAAAACAAATTAAAAATTTGTTAGACTAGTCAATTTTTATATTTATATAAACATTTTTAAACTACAGTAAAACTTGATTATGACAAGCACATAGGATTAGAAAAAAATTACTTGTTATAAATGCTATTTGTTATATTCAAGAACATAGAAATATCAAGCATATGAAATATTTTGCATATGCCTTTTTATGTGCTAATACTATATTTATCTCACTTAATTTCTCCTTTTTTATTCTATTTTTGAAATTCTGAAATATGAAAAGGGAAAAAACAATGACAAATTTTAATAAAACATTTATAAAAATATCTTATTAATTCAAATACAGTAGAACCTTGATATCTCGAATCTCACAGGAACAAATTTGATATAAAGAGTTTGAGATATCAAGGTTCAATTTTAAATAAAGGTTTTTTGTCAATAATACATACTGCAGTTTTTAATACTGTATAAGATACTCTTTTTGTCCATGAAAATTATCATCTAAACACTCCTGCATCTTATAAACCAAAGTTAGAAAATATCACTGAATAAAGGCAAACATATTGATAAAAACCTATCAACAATTAGAAGTGAAACTTAGAAAATAAAACTACTATATAGCATGTTCAGTATTCCGAGCATGCACAAAAAAGTTCCTGTTCCAGTTATTGGAACAGGAACTTTATTCAGTGATATTTATGTTCTTTTATTAAATTTAAATCCTTTGTTTAGACTCTGAAAGTGAAGGAAAATTTGTATTTTTAATTTCTTTAGCACAAAAATTATAAACTAATTCGAGATAGTGAGGGTTTTGAAGAAAATACTTCAAGATAACTATTGAAATTACATTGATTTAATGCTGAAAGTACATGGAAAAAATTTTTTCCACATATCATAGGATTCAGAATAGAAAGGTTCGAGATAACAAAGTTACACTGTATAAGAAAAAAATCAATAATAAAATTATTAATTGTTATATATTTGAATTCAAAAATAAAAATGATTTTATATGGAGATATTTGTTGCTAAAGTCCATCTTGTTTATGGCTCTAACATATTTTGAATGTGGTCTACATTTGTGATGAATTTTCTGCTAAATCAGTTTAGTTTTCATATATGGTATTTTAAAAGGCAATTTTTAACTATGATTGGTATTTGTAAAAATTTCTTATTTCTGTTTTAAATAAATTACGACAAAATCATACTTTTCCGGTCATGTTTATGACATGTAGTTTACATAAATGTAAAATTCTCATTTATACAGGGTGTTTGGAAAATCATTGTGCATCTATATTTGTATTATAGTAATATAAATGCACAGTGACTTTCCATACACGTATAATGCTTAAGGTTTTTTATTAATTGTCTTTATACAAATAATTGTACTACAAAAAATACAGTACAGTATATGAATTGTAGAATCAGGACACTGACTGTCAGCAATCTATGTTAACTAGTGCATTTTCATTCCATTCATTAAAAATATTCTTTGTATTTTGATTTTAGTTTTACTTTTCTATCTTTTTGTAAAATAATAATGAATAATGTAAAAGACTCAATATAATGGAAAATTTTCTTCAAAAATTTCTAATGGTTATATATTTTAATAAAAATCAAAATAAAAAAATTACAAATTTTTTACTTAATTCTGAAAAAGAGATTATATGATGAAGATTATTTTGTGACTAAATATGGTAATTATGCACAATTACTTCTATGTTTAATTAATATTACAATAAAAAGAAATGTCATAAGAATAACTGATAATTGTATACAAAATGGAAATGATATTATTGCAAAATTTGGATTTTTAATTTGATTCTAATTTTGATTGCCAAACATTAACAATAACGTATAATAGAAAAAATAAATATGGTAACTTTATAAATCTTTCAAATATTACATTTAAGATATATCACCATTTAGATACAAATTAATTAAATTTTTTTTAGAAAGAAAGTGATTTTGCTTCTTATATCTAAAAAGTTACTCATTATGAGTAAGAAATTATTATGTATTTGATTCAAAGTTTTGTATGACTAAACTCTGAATTAGTATTTTTTTTATTAAAATGGTGATCTTATTGTTTCCAAGCTCATTATAAACAAGTTTAACTGTACCTGTATATTCTTTAAGAGAAACACTGAATATAAAATTTCTAATTTATAAAAAAATTCAATAATTAGATTAATAGTCCAAAAAATAAAAATTATTTTTTAAATTTACCGGTAGGAACTGCTCAATATTGAATTCAAAATCATCTACTGGTACAATCAGTTAAAGAATTTTGTACATTATGATATAATAGCTTGTAAAAACAATAAATGAAATAAATATAAATAAGAATATATAAAAAAAACTTGAAACATAGAAAATTAGGGTCTAAGTAAACAAAAAGAAAAAAAAAAAGCAATAATCTTTAGGCTTTTGATATGCAGGATGTTTTAAGAATCCTCAAACTGAAATAATTCAATATTTCTGAATGACATGTAATTAATTATTAGGTAAATGTCTGCCAGCAGATAGTGACAACACTGAAGAATATTGGTAAGTCAATGGTGATCAATGACTTTGCTTTAATAAACGGGTCAGCAAAATTTTGAGACAGAAGAGCTAAACTTCTCTCACACAACAATTTAAAAATTATTCGAGAGTCATAAATATATTTTTACAAATAAGGAAAATTTAAATTAATGTTATAACAAGTTATAATATTAATTATATCTTTATTAAATGAAGAAAAAATAATACAAAAAATTGTACCCATGTGGTCATTTTTTAGTCACTTTGTTTGACTGCCTTGCCTACCATGTGCTCAACCATTCCATCTCCACTCCCTCTGTATACTCCCCCATGCTCAATTTCCCCATCCCTGACATCACACTTCATGAATCTTAATGCCATGAAGTTTTGCAAGACCTATAAAATAAATGAAATCACCATTGTGAATAAAATTCTTTAAAAATTTTATAAATGAAACTATGATGTTTTATTTTCATTTTTAAGTTTATTTTAGAGTCACATGTACATACCCAAACAGCTGCAGTTTACCGACCCCTGCTTTAGTAGAAGGATAAGTGATATAATGAAAATCAATCAGCCATAAGTCTCATGCAAGAACAATGTGTAACACTTTTAGAAGGCTATTTTTCAGATAAAGTCCTATAAAATAAGTGTTAAAATCTTAATTACTTTATATTATGATTATCAAAGTTGGTGTTTGGTATGATGTTTCCAATGAAAGAATAATCAGGCTGATATTTTTTGAGACCACTGTGAATTCAGATATGTTTGTTGGTATTGTTGAACAGTTTATTGCACTGTTTGAAATAGATAAAGGCTATTGTTGGTTTCAGCATGATGATTTAACATGCCATATATTCAAATGTATCCATGGCTTTACACAGACTTTTACAAAGAATGAATTTATCTGAATAAATTTTTAGCCTCCAAAAATCCATTGAATATTACATAAGTTATAATAACTTCATATATAACTTGAATAAGAAATTGTATATATTAAATAATATATGAGTATATGTTTCATAATCAGAATCACATTTCAAACATTTAGGTCAATCTTTGTTAACAGTTCTAACTGTTTAGAAAGATTCATCTAGTTACAAGATCATCATTCTGTTATAAAAAATATATATTTTTAACAAAAGCTGATACCATAATTCAAAATTTATTCCAAATGACAAAACATTTTTATAAAATACAAATAAAGATATAATTCATAAAGGATATCAACTCTAAGGGTGTTTGCAGATGCTAATCTAACAACAAGATCTTCATTAGAATCTAATAGGGGTAGAATTATTTCATACAAAGCTGGGCGTAATTCTGGAGATAATTTAACTCCTACCCATTGTCCAGCTAACCATATAACACGTCTTCTAACAATGCGATATCTAGAAATATAAATTTTTGATTATTTTATTATTTTACAAGAAAAAAAATTATTATTTTATAAAGAGTTTGTTACCTAGCTTCTTTGATTTTTAATTCTGGAATAAGAACTTGTATAAACCAATTGTCAAAATCAACATCATGAAATAAGTCAAATGCTGCAAGACCAACAGCATTATATACTGAAAATAGAAACAAAGATGAAAATTCTGTATTTATATTTTTTAAAATTAACGTTATTTTTTTACCTGCATCTTTTTGTAAAATGACTTGTAAATCTGTTGTACTTGTCATACTTTGCATTTTCTGAATCATTTCTAATAGCAAAGGTATTAATGATTGACGAAATTCATGGAATATTGTTAAAAACAGAACTTCTGTACATGGCTTTATATAAAATTAAAAAAATATCAAATAATACATTTTTCTAAACATCATTATAATATATAAACAAATTTATAAAAAAATTTCTTCACTATTCTTAATTGAAATATATAACTTTTTCCAATTTTTTTATAATTAATTTTATCAGCAACTATTTTAGTTATTTTTTATTTAAATATTTATTGATAATATTCATTAAATAATCAATATAATAGAAATTTTTTATAAAGTTTTCATTGTTTATAAACTTTGAACTTTTATCAAATTTTTTCACTTTATATAACAAATGATTGTATAAACTGTGTGTGTGTGTGTGTGTGTGTGTGTGTGTGTTTGTGTGTGTGTGTGTGTGTGTGTGTGTGTGTGTGTGTGTGTGTGTGTGTGTGTGTGTGTGTGTGTGTGTGTGTGTGTGTTAAAATATTATATCTATTGATAAAATTAAGAAAAATTTAAAAAATTTATTGTGAGAAATTCAAAAGGAAACAAAAACCAAAATCTAATTACTTTTGGTAACAAAGTTACTGCATGGTTGTTAAATTTTTTATAATAGATACAGATATGTTTTATAAATATATATTTTATGTAACAGAAATAAAACAAATTGTTTGAATACTTTTTGTTTAAAAAAATTATAGGTACTTTAAAAAAATCCGATTTTTTATATGAACAAAGATCCCAACTAAAAATATGATAAATCAAGACCAAAGATATATTGGCAAATATAAAATTCAAAGAAAATAAAATTAGTATATGTTAAAATGCATGATATTTTAATATTGAATTGAAACAAATAATTTTCATTTTGGCAATATATAATATCTAAAAATACCTCCCTGATTATACTTACAAGGAAAGGGCCAGACATTGTCATCACTGATTTTCTTCAAACTTGGCACATTAGTAGAGGATCATAGGCACAATAAAATCTTAAAGTACTAAAGTGCATTACTCAAGCATTCACGCAAAAATTGCATTTAAAGTTTTCTTAACAACTTATATATCAGTAATTTTAACATTAGTTCTTGGACTGCTCCTCGTTCGGTTTTACTAACCGAAAATTAACGGTAATTTGTTAATTGACATCATAAAAGGAGCTTTGTTAGTAAGACTGATCTGTGTTTACAACTCGCATTAATCGAATCTTTTCTCGCACTAACCGAATAACAGTATCAATTTTTTAAGTCGCACTAATCGAATTCGCGCTATTCGAAGTCACGCTAATCGAGGCCTATCTGTACACAGCAAATAATTTCTTATATTCATTTATCTATTGTACAGTTAAATAATAATAAATTACAGGCATAAAAATTTTTATGCCTGTAATTTATTATTATTTAACTGTACAATAGATAAATGAATATAAGAAATTATTTGCTGTGTACAGATAGGCCTCGATTAGCGTGACTTCGAATAGCGCGAATTCGATTAGTGCGACTTAAAAAATTGATACTGTTATTCGGTTAGTGCGAGAAAAGATTCGATTAATGCGAGTTGTAAACACAGATCAGTCTTACTAACAAAGCTCCTTTTATGATGTCAATTAACAAATTACCGTTAATTTTCGGTTAGTAAAACCGAACGAGGAGCAGTCCAAGAACGGTCACACGATTTTGAAGGGGTGAAACATCAGAAAGATGGGCTTTTTGCCGTTAACTGTTTAACATTACTGTACTATTATTTAGCTTTGCTATCGTATACATACAGTATAGTACAGAATTTTCTCTTTTAAAAAGTATCGAAATGGATAAAAGGAAGAACACTTTTGATGATAAAACAGGAAACGAAAAAAAGAGAAGTGATTACGCTACAGCAAAAAATGGATGTGATTGAGCGACATAAAAGCATTCTTTGTTAAATTTTTTTAAATAAGGATATCTTTACAAATTTATTTGCCTATTATATTGCTGTACTACCGATATTATTTATTTTCTTTTGTTTATTATCTGATTTCTTTATTTAAAATAAAACTTGTGAAAAAAATTTGTTTTTGTTATCTTTTGGTGTCGTATTCTGCTAATAAACAAATAGAAAACTTGTTAAAAATTTCTCATTGGTTCATTAACTTCGCTTATTAATGCTATCTGGAACTAATTTACTGATTCAATAAAGTTGCAATGCTTAATTGCAAATCGGCCTATTCACTCAATTCTCGACCCAGAATTGGCGGCCAGGCGGCGCTCAACTTCCGCTTTCGATTCGCTATTTTAGTTTTGATTTGGCGGTTGGTTTGATGATGATATGAGACGCAATTCCTGGTAAGTTATTAATTTAGATGATGAACAATGATGTAAAATATGAAAATAAATATTTCTTAAACAGTTAGTGTTAAGTTTATTGTGGTTATTCATCGTGAAACTTAGCTAATGGTCGGAATCTCACAAAGCAAGAACCAATTACCATATTTTCCATAGAGTTAATACTTCGATTAGTGCGAATTCGATTAGCGCGAGAAATTCGTGGTACCAATTATTCGCGCTAATCGAGGCCTACCTGTATATACAGTATAGAGTGAATCTTCAAGGAATTCTTTAAATACAGTTGAACTACTTCAGTAAATAATATAATAATAAATATTAAATAATTTATATATTAATATAGAAATATAAAAAATTGTAAAACATGGAAAGAAAAAAAAAAAAAAAGAATTTTCCCATGGCTCGAACCATGGTCCTACTAGCTCGCAGGAGGTTACGCTAACCATTACGCCATTCTGGAATATATCAATAATGTTAAAATTACTGATATATAAGTTGTTAAGAAAACTTTAAATGCAATTTTTGCGTGAATGCTTGAGTAGTGCACTTTAATACTTTAAGATTTTATTGTGCCTATGATCCTCTACTAATATGCCAAGTTTGAAGAAAATCGGTGATGACAACGTCTGGCCCTCTCCTTGTTAGTAACACAAAATACAATCAAGGAACATGTCCATATCAGCAAATAAAAATTTGTTTTCTCACTTTTTATATGAATTAAAGAGGTTTTTATCAATTTCAGTAAGATCATGCAAATATTTGAGAATTGAAAAGTTATAACAATTTAAAATATGTTTTTTTATTCCTCAGATCAAACTTTCAATCAGGGGATTAACCATTTCTATTTCATTAGACTTTGACTGCTAGGGGAAGGTTGGCTGTGTTCGTTTGGTTGATTTTTTATTCTTCCAACAAACTGATATTGTATTATAAAAAATTGACAAAAATATGTAAGAAAATGATAAAACCGTATGAACATATAAAAAAAATGAAACTAATTAATTAATAATAAGAGAAAACTAGGAATAAAGGTAAAAACATCAAAGCAAAGACAAATCTCAAAGGCAAGATAAATTAATTAGACTAACTGCCATAATAATGTTGATTTAGTTTTTGTCAAAATGTAATTATATGTTTATGGTTGAAAATGATGTGATAACAACAATAAAAACACTTCCAAATATTATATATTTAGTGATCATAGAATAGTTAAAGTGAATAAATTTATTTTACCAATAAACTAAAATTTGTTTTTTTAATGTCTGAAAAACTCTATGCAAATTAATAGAAAAAAAGGTGACTTATGGTGAATAAAAACATATTTTTCTAACAAAATTTTAAAGGAATCAGTCAATAATAACAACATTTCAAAGAGACTATATTATGCACTTGCAGAACATTATAATCATTCATGTACAGAAAATTCTTGACTTATGTAGGTGGATTGTTCAGCAAAACCCTATATAAGTTGAAACATGCATATGTTGGAGCAGATCTTATATAGTTCTAAAATAGTACTCTATACTGTGTCACAAAGACATAACATTAAAAATAGTTATATTAAACTAGGATTCCAACCCTGCAGCCTTTTGCCACCATTCCTTGTGGGATACATTTCCTAGTTCTCTAGTCTGAAGATTAGGGCAGTTTGCCTAAACTCCAACCAACTGGATTCAGGAGTAATTTTTCCTCCTTATGAAACATTTAATATTGTCAAAAATTAAAGACTAAGCTTGAAAAAAACTGTTTAAATAGAAATCAGAAATCATCTAAGGGCAAAAGATATCGAAATTAGCTTGACTGACAAGTATTACTTAAACTGTGAAGACTTAATTTTAATTCATCAAGGTACAAAGTTTTTAGTTTAAATAATATTTTATTATTATTATATAAATATTTTAAATTAGACACAAATAATTTAAGATTTATAATAAAAATAAGCCTAATAATAATGAATTTATTTTTAAAATAATTGAAACATCAAAGGATATTGCAGCATCTACTGATAGCAATGTCATTTTTTTCAGTTTTAATTTTTTTGAGACAATTAAAATAAAAAATTTTGGATTTTGGATTTTCTTTTCCTTTGGATAGGACTTAAATGTTGAGTGTATAAAGTTCAAATTTGGCAGAGAGCAGCCCTGTCAAATTTGAAGCTTTTACACCCAGTATTTAGGGCTAGGAATTTCCATTACTCACTTTATCATGTTATTGAGCTTAATAACACTCATTGTTAAAAAAACTCACATACCAAGAAGAAATTGTCACTTTGTTGCAAAACTCAACATGCAGTTATATCTCAAGCTAATATGTAAATAATTAAAGTTGTGACATGATTAGATGAATAAACTTGCCTCCATAGGGCATAAAAGTGCTTCCTCTGTTAAAGGGCAATAAAGGAAGCACTTTATAGTTTTGTAGCAAAGTGACAATTCCTTCTTGCTGTGTGATTTTTTTGGACAATGAGTCAAAAGCTCTTAGAGGCTACTTGTCTCAGTTTACCTGTTATGCAGGAATATTTAATCACTAGACATGCCATTAGAATGCAATTGAAGAGAATTTGCCCAATTAACAGAGTTTGAAAGGGGCCAGATTATTGGAATGAGAGAAGCTGGATGGTTGTATTGATGAATTTTCTGGCACCTAGGCTGTTCTGATGAGATTGTTAGGAAGTGTTGGGGCCAGTTGATGAGTATGGGTATACACACACACAGCAACCAGATTCAGGACACTCTCAATAGACCACTACAGAGGACCATTTGCTCCTCTGACAAAGAGAACAGATCCAAATGTTTTGTTGTCTGCCATCCAGAGACAGGCAGCACCATCGTTACAAGTCCCAGTTACCTCCAGAATCATTTCAAGGTGCTTGGCCAAGGACATTTGGTCTCATGACACCCATTACATATGCTGTTATTGACAGCCACTCATCATCACTTGTGTTTGCAGTGGTGTCATGCATGATGAAATTGGACTAGGTACAGAATGGAACTGGGTTGTCTTCAGCAATGAATCCAAGTTCAATTTGGACACTGATGACAGTTATATTTGTGTCTGAAAGCCCTCTTGGTCAGCACCACAATCCTGCCTTTGCCTTCGAGCAACACACTGCCCCACAGCTGTTGTGATGGTCTGGGGAATCATCGCATATGACAGCTGGTTATCCCTAATAGTTATCTGAGGGTGACCAGATGGCCGAGTGGTAACGCTATCGGAGTGCCACGCAGGAGGACCCAAGTTCGCATTCCAGGTTTGGTCCCAGATCTTTTCAGGGTACTGGGCCCGGTCGGTGATCCCTGTCCTCCATCATCTGGTCCCCCTAGACGGGTATGGGTGTAGCCCATGGTTGGAACTGGCCCCACCCCCTTAGTAATCTCCGATTGGAAAGAGGGTGTAAAATATGTAAAAAAAAAAAAAATAGTTATAGACAATGACAATACAATGATATATTCAAGACATCCTGCAGCCACATGTGTTGCCTCTCATGGCAGGATTCCCTATGGGAATTTTCCAGCAGGATAATGCTTGGCCACACATAGCAAAAGTGTCACAAACATGTCTCTGCCAGATTGCCAGATTTATTGCAAATAGAACATGTGTGGGACTATTTGGACTATCAACAGCTTATGAGTTTGCATGCTCCAGAGGTCTAATTACAGCAACTGTGGCACATATGCCACAGGATACCATATAGGCCCTATATGCCTCCATGCCTACTTGTAATACATTGTGCATCCGGTCTAGAGATAGCCCAACATTGTATTAGAGCCTCCTTTCATGTGTTTAGTTTTCCACAATAAAATATCTTTTGCTCTGATACTGTAATACTTATTTATATTAATCCATAAGTGGTAGCATGAATTGTATCGTAAGTGTGAAAATAGGGAATAATAAACTGTTAATTATGCAAGTTTTCACTATTTTGTTAAAATAAATCTTCTGAATGTATGAAGCCTTATTTTTTGGCAAAATGTTTATTTTCTAATGCAAAAAAAATCATTTTTTTATTATAATTTATTGATTTTTAATGAATTTTAAAGTAATATGATATCTTTTATCAAAATTATGTTAATAAACAGAGTATTATATTTCATTCAGTCTTAAATATTTTCCAAAGTCAAAACAAATGTGTCTCCAGTTTTATTTGTAAACAGACTAGGTGATATTATTATCCAGGATGGTCCAAGGTCATTTGGAGCTGGTGTGTGAGTATATAGAAATAACACAAAAGTTCAAACAGCCTATCAGCAAGTAACACTTTTAATAGAGTATAACGTTTTCGGACCTAAGACTGGTCCCTCTTCAGTACATTTCTACTCTAAGTACAAAATCTTTATCAATATCAAAATCATATTTGGTGTGTGAGTGGGGGAAGGATGTGAACAAGGGCAATAAAATATTACTACAGGAGCATGAAATATAATTCTTCAACTTTGAAAGATTCTAAATTGCATATAATATAAAATTTTACTTCATATTCTAATCTTTTTATATTCTCTGATATGTTTACTTGTTTCTATTGTAACATTTCCATCCAAGAAAAAATATTTATTTTTTTACAAAAATTTTTTTAATCAAATGTATAATATGCAAATTATAATGATAAATAGAATCAACAATTCTCTGTCTTAACAATTAATGATAACCAAGAAATCTCTTGTTTTTTTAAAGAGAAAGGTTGAAAGTTTAGTAATCACTATATATTGCAATATATATTCTGGGGTCAGCCAGAAATGACGTGCACATATGTCATTTTTGGCTATAGCATAATACTCATTTCAAGTATTGTTTATTATTTTATCTTCTAATATTTATTTCGTAATTGTATATTATTTGTTAAGCCATTTTAATCTGTTTTTTTGAGAAATTATTTCAAAATTTTTTTATATAAAATAAGAAAATAGCTGTGAGCCAGAACAGCTTTATCATTATTTAAAACTTAATAAACAGCTTAAATAAAAATATAAAATTAGATGAATGTATTGAAGTATCTAAGAACGAAGAAATTTATCAAAAGTTTTTCTTTACATGATTAAAAATTTAATTGTTTAATTATACACATGGCAAACTGATGCAAAAACTGGTGCTGTGAAAGGATAAACTATTTTTAGAAATGATTAATTATAAGCAGAAAGAAGCATGGAATTTCAATTCATGAGATCCCCACTCAATTTTTTCCCTCACTTCTTTTTGATGCATTGTAAAATTTTATATGAGTTCATAAAGAAGGGCCTAGCAATTTAGGAAAATTCTAATTTTTTCAGATTTTTAAAAAATTCTTTAATATCAGAATTTTTATTACTTTTTTTTTGCATGCGGGAGAAGAACTCTGCAATTTCTCACTGCCAGGTATTAATGTTCCAATCACACAAAGTTTCGTTTGATTTTGACAATTCCTTCTTAGTGTGCGATTTTTTTGGACAATGAGTGTATATTAGATAAGTATATCACACGAATCGCACAGTCACTTATCATCTTGGAGAATTCAGATTCAATTCTGAATCTCCCACTTTAAGATTTTCAGATGAATCCAGGTTCAGGCTTGGTTCATTAACTAAAACTAGCCTAATAAGCACATAATAAACATGTGTATATATTACAAGTGATGAAATTAGGAGAAAAATGCTTGTAGTTCTGAATTATAGCTTTATTTGCAATGATCAGTATATTTTTGTTTTTAGTCAGGGAATCACAACAAAAATACAGATCTACATATATTAAAGAGAGTCTATATTATGCACATATCCATATCCCATAACATTTGTATTTTATCTTTCCATAAATATATGCATTTAGTATGCATATATGAGAATCACTTTTACATATAATGAATATTCATAATGAGATATATGGATAAGGTTTTTACCTCAAGCCACAGAAATACATCCACATATGCACTTCCCTTGATACAAATGGAAAGCAGCAATTGCATCCAATGTACAGGCATTAAATGAATCTGCATTCATGACAAGAATAATATCACCAGATAATGAAAGCATTCTTAGTTGAGTATATAATAGCTACCATGATAAATGAGTACAGTTTTTTTATTTATAGCATAATTCCTGCATAGGTAGAATAACAATATGATTGTAAGATGGCATCATAAAGATCAGAGCATCAACTGATAATCAGTTATAAATAGTCGTAATAGTAGTAGTTCTCTAATATTTGCATTATTACATTTTAATTATTTTCAATCAAAATTTAATCAGTTTACTTACCCTTAAACTAAATTTCCATGATTCACCACCTTCATCAGCAGCTACAATATATAATATTAGCTATAAAATATTTAAAAAGTTTAAAATCAAATAACAGTAAGAAAATATTTACCAAACCATTCAGGATCATTGTCCCAAGTAGAAAGATCCTCTTCAGTAAGTAAAAAATACTTTGACAATAATTGTTTACAAATTTCTATTAAAGTTGGGTATGTGAAAAATTCCAATTTTAATCTATGAGCTTCCAAAGTTGCTGGCTCTTTTGTATCTAAAAATTTAACTGTATTTATCTGAAGATAGATATAGATAATACCATATTACTTCAAATTTAAGCCGCCCTCGAATTCAAGCCGCACTAGGATTTTAAAATTGGAAAATTGGAAAAAATAAAAATGATTTTATAATAGGTATTGAAAAATAGGTAAAAAAAAAAATGATTTTATAATAGGTATTGAAAAATAAGAAACATTTTTATTTACTTAAATAAGTACTAATATACATAATAAGCTACCTAATTTATTGAGAATCTTCTTCCGATATACTATTATTTTCATTTTTTTGAAAAAAATAACACCAAGTATCTTCTCCCAAACATGTTCTAATCAACTTTCATCAATTCTGTTGTCATCCATGCATTCTTTTGTGCTCAAATTATAACACAAGAAAATTTTCCTTGGATACAAATTTTGTTTAAAATAAGAGCAATTTGTTTCCATTAGTGGTTATAAACAGTGGTGGTTATTTGTTTCCAAATTTTCCTTGGGTGCAGTTTTTTGTTTAAAATAATAAAAGGTGGCAATTTGTTTCCATTAGCAGTTATAAACAGCATTACAGTAATTCTTGATTTTTCTTATAATTAAAATATGGTCAGATATGACACAATTCTACAAGCTACTATCAAACAGCAACTGGATTAAATCAGAAAAGTACGAATGGGGACCACCAAATAAACTGTTATCAACGGTTGTAATAATATCCGTATGAGTAGAGCATAAAGCAAAAACCTAAACATTGGGGAATAGGAGATCAGGAGAAATAAGATATTAAAATATTTGCTTTAAATTTAAGCCGCACCCAAATTTTATGTCCTAAAAATTTGAATAAAAAGTGTGGCTTAAATTCAAAGTAATATGGTAATATCAATTAAATTATTATATTAATAAAACAAAATATATTTTCATTCATTTCTGTTAAAAACAAAAATGCAATAATTGCTTATAACAAATAAATAAAATCTTATATTTTCAATACTACTAAATGTTTTTTTAAATTAAGCATTCTAAATAAGTATTGAATAATCCAATAATTGATAAAATTAAAAAACTTATTCAACAGATATTACTGTGTCAAAATTATTCAGTCTGGAAAGTTTTTTTTTCTGTTGACCTAGTTTAAAAAACTTAGTTAATAATTAGTAAAATGTATTTTTTCTCACATTTATATTTTTAAGAAAAATTAAATTGCTTATAATTTAATTGTAGTTTCAATGGATGACAAAATCATAAATGTAAATTTCAGGATTTCTGATTAACAAATATTATTCTTTGAATAACATTTGTTAATCAGCAGTCCTAGAATTTATATTTCTTCAAATAGTTTATACTCCTTCTTTAAATTATTATATTAAATTCTATTATACAGTCAGTCCTTTACTTATGTGGTGAATTGGTTCTAGATTTCTGCACAAGTTGAAAATCAACATAAGTCAAATAACGAATAAATATGGAATATCTTTTAATATATGAACTGACAATTGAAACATTTCTACTCATAAATGAGCAGTGTAATTTACTTTCCAAAGTAATTGCTCTTCTTTTTCAGCTGTTTTTATTAAGATTATCTGCTATTTTACATTTCTCTGCCATCTTTATTGTTTGAAGAAAAAAAAATGAATTTATTTATTAATAAGACAGTAGATGGCATGTGACTTTTAAAATCAAACAATTATTTCAAAAATGCATAAGTAGAGGGCTTACAATATTAATTAAATACAGATAATTTAATACTAATAATAATACAGAATCATATACAATGATGCAATAGAAGTACTTTCAAATGTACACACACACATTAATTCATATACTATATACATATATATATTATCTTTTATATACTGTTTATTTATTTATAAGTAATATAATTATTATTATATTTATATAATAAATCCTCAAGTTATATAATTTTATTATTTCCTGAAACCTTGATTTATTTGAAAATCAAGAAATTCTAAAACTGAATTTTCCATAGTAATTAATAGCTTGAGAAAAAGTCTTAGATAATTAATTTTTATGGAAAATTTTTTATCAAATCAAAAATCACATAAGTAAAATTAAAAAATAAATGACAAGAAGCATAAATTACTACATTATATTATAAAATTGAAATATTTTACAATTCAGAAAATATTACATATATGCATCTCTCATTTTGATACAGATAATACATTCTTTCAAAACTTTCACAATATGAAGGTAAAAATACAAATAGATATTTCAATAAAAAAGACTGTTACAGTCTGAGTGCTAGTTTTCAATCTTTATTGAGATATTCAGCCATATTATACAAACTCCCAAAATGAACAAACTAAGAATGCATTCTAAAAAGAACATTTCTATAATAATAGCAAAATTGAACAAATATGTCATGTTCATTAACAATAACATTACTTAAAAATTAAAGTTTAAGGATAAAATAATCATTAATAAAGTAACCCTAAGAAAAATAAAAATACATCGTAAGAGATTACCAATAACTTTGTTTACATAGAAGCTTAAATTAAATACGAGTACTAGGAGTAAAAACAAACAAATTAAACTGCAAACATGTGTATAAGAAAAACAACTTAACCTAAGAGTTCATTTCATACACTTCCAAGCTTGATTCATTTTTTCCTTCCCAGTACTTGTATTTATATTTGTTTATAAACAAGGTTATTAGTAATCTCTTACAATATATTTTTATTTTTCTTAGTGTTACTTTATTAGTGATTATTTTATCCTGTAAACTTTAATTTTAAGTTAATATTATGATTAATATACATGTTAAAATATCATACACATGATATTTGTATACACACATAAATATCAACAAACATATTTGTATTTGTTGATATTTTGCTTTTATTGTAGAAACAGTCTTTTTAAAATGCATTCTTCATTTGTTCATTTTGGAAGTTTATATATATGGCTGAAGAGAGTCTCAATAAAGGCCGAAAGTGCTACCACTCAAACTATAACAATCTTTTTTATTGAAATGTCTATTCATATTTTTGCCTGCCTTTGTGCTGTGAAACTTTGGTGCTATTTCATAGTAGTTAAATAAAGCACAAACTAGCAGCAAAGTATAATAGACTTTATTAGCTATAATAGATAATAAAGTCTATTATACTTTGCTGCTAGTTTGTACTGTTATTTAACTATTATACTAAGTATAAGCAGTAGCTTTTTGAAGTACTTTGCTATTTCATAGGTGCTGATTCATTGATTTGATTTTTGTTGTCCTACAAAACTAATCATTATATGAAAATATGTCTACAAAAATTTAATTTCATTTATTTTCTGATTGATTCTTTGGTCCCAGATAGTTTCTAATATTTTATCTATAAGAATTAAAACATTTCTAATTTTTCTAACATTTTATAACAACATTTATCATCTCTTTAGCATATTTTTTGCCAATTGATTTTGAATTTTCTAACCAACAAATTCCAAATAATTACAAGTAGTCCTTGACTTATAACCACTCATACTTATCATAGTGATGTAATCAGCCAATTCTGTGATTGGTCTATGTAATTTCATGGATTTGAAATTAATCCAATGGTCTGCTATATGGAATGCAATTACTCTTATGTCTGGTTCTTATAATTTTATGTTCTTTATGTTTATTAAGAGAATATGTAGAGTCCTAATAAACATTTGTAGTAAGAAATCCATAAATTTTGGTCATTATGACTTACAAATGTTCCAACTTACAACAGTGGGGCTTGAAACTGAACATCATTATAAGTTAAAGACTATCTGTATTTAATTTTAAGCTAAATACGAGACATCAAAATCATTCTGCTTTATTTTTATTTAAAAATTATAAAATTTTTTCCAAATAACTGTCTTATACTTATTCTTAATTGTTAACATCAAAACTTGTTAATAAGTTAAAAAATACATCAAACTTTTAATAAATCAGAATTTAAAAACTTGAAAAATTTCAATTTGATCAGTGTAAAACATATTATTTATGATTTTAATGACAATAATTGATTAAATACTTATAGATACAAAATTATTTTTTTTATTTAAAAAGTTGAAATAATTAAAACTTCAAATTTTCTGGAATAGTGCCATAATTTGTGCTCCAATATGCCAAATATCATCAATATCGGGTTCCAATATTACTGACAAAAATCATGTTGAAATACCATACATCAATAATATAAAACTTCTTACACGTAAAACTAAATAAAAGTAAATTATAAGCTCATTCAGTAAAAACTGTTTGAGCTTATTATATAAACTGTTTAATCAAAAACATATTTGACTATCCACATAGTCAATATCCATTTTTCTCCAATATAATTATCAGATTAATAATATCTAACTTAGAATGAAAGTTACAACAAGCTGAATTCCAGCTGTTATGATTCCTGTAATAAGAAATTAGTGACTACTGTATTTGGCTTAGAATCACTGCTATGACTCTTGGTAATATATCATTAATCTAAATATTACTTTTTATGGATAAAAAATACAAATAAATAGCAACTGAACAAAGCCTGAAATTTCACTTTTCTTCTATTCATTCTTATATAATATATCTTAATAATTAAACATAAATGAGTATTCAAATTTTAAGAAATCATTTCTTATCTAAATTATATGTCTGTTAATTTGAATACTTGCAACGTTCAATTCTTTAAATATTTTCAAAAGATGATTATATTATTACCAATGGTAAATACTATATCTGTATTCTATAAATCAGGGATAGCCATCTGTGACTCTAAATGCCTTTCAGAGTTGTTATTATATGTAATATATATATATATAAGAACACCACCACTAATCAAATGAAAAATAACATTAAATAAAATATTGAGAAACCAAAAGTTCAATTCAGCACATATCTTCCAATGTAAATCAAAAATGTTTCTGAAAAAGTAAATTTTTTTTCCTAATTAGAGTTGTGAAATTCATAAATAGTTGTTTAAATTTTACTTTATATACTATTTTTAAAATTTTTGTACATTTACATTTCTCAAATATTTTCTATTTATATTTTTAAAAATCAATAATATTAAAAAAGGTACAATAAGTTTTATTGCAATTACAAATATTTTAATTGCAGCAAAACTTATTTTAAAAGATTATATCAAAATTTAAGATTTTAATTACAAAATTTAATCTATTTTTTTTTAAGTAATTACAATTTTTTAATGCCATCAGAATATATTGTTAAAAGTGAACCTTACAATCATATATTTAAAACTGAAGTTGGCTCTTTGACTTTAAAAGATTAAGTATCTTTTTATAAATAACTAAAATACTGTAAATAGTTATATAAATTACCTTCTGGCACTTTTGCAGGTTTATATTCTGCACATAATAAAATTGCTTTTATCAAGTTGAGGCACTGTACAATAAATCTTTCAAAAAGATAACCTGAATGAAAAAACATTTCAAAATTGATATTTCAATGTATAAATATTTTATATCAAAATAAGTGAATACTTATTATATTACAGTAGCTCTCAAAAAATATATTAAATTTTAAGCATACAAAACAAAGAATTATTTGAAAACAAAATATTTTTAGTAATCTCTATATACACCTGCTAAATGCTGGATAAAATTTGAACAAAATGGCAATTGTTATTCATCTTTTGATTATAAATAAACAAACAAGTAATATGTGGTAGAGAAGTTAAAGAATTCATGCAAGTATAACATGTAGAAATATTAAAAAAATTAAAACTTTAATAGAATGTCATAAGAATATCATTATGCTTATAATACTGAAAATATTTATTATATATAAAAAATAAACAATAATAACAATAATTAATATATACAGGTATCCCTCCTATAACACGGGAAAGCACAGTTTTTCAAACTGTTATACTCACATAAATTTGAAATTGCATGAATTTGTTGCTTTAATACTCCTATGTTTTCTCAGTGTGTTTGATATCAGTATAGTATAGTACAGGTATCCCTCCTATAAACACGGTAGATAAGTTCCCGAAAACACTGTGTTGTGTGAAACCTGTTATATGAGATCCAATACAAAAAGGAGAGTTACGTTCCAAAACCAATTCAAAACAAATATCTTTCTTTAGTTCCACATAAGAAACTTTATGTTTCCTGTTATTAATATTCTTAATAAACATTAAGTGTGCAGTACATATAAAAGTCTGCTCCGGTCACAGTTCATATTTATGATTGGTCAATCAACATATTTTACAAAAGGAACTTGCAACGGAACATGATAGATAGGTTCCTGAAAAACACTATGTTGTGTGAAACCATGTTATATGAGATCCATTACAAAAAGGAGAGTTACGTTCCAAAACCAATTCAAAACAAATAACTTACTTTAGTACCACAAGAAACTTAATGTTTATTAAGAATATTAATAATACAAAACATAAAGAATGAAAAAATATATACATAAAACAACATACACAACAATATACGTAAAACAAAAGGAAAGAAAAAAGTATACAGTCTATATAACATTCATATGATAATTATATCTTCCTTACCACTGTTTTGTTAAAACGAGAAGATTTTTTTTTTTCTTTTTTCAATATCAACTTCACTTTCTAAACTTTTTTTGCATTTAAAGTTGGTGTATCTTTTGCTCTCTTTACAAAATTTGTAATAATCCACTACAATCTGCTAGAAAAAATCGTTCCTTAACATATACCTAAAAAAAGTTTACGAATAAAAATTTTTTCTTCTCTTTCACATTCCTCTATTGAAGAATAAAAACTTATTTTTTATCCAAGAACTGAACTTTTGGAACACAGCTCGAAGAATAAAAACTTATTTTTTATCCAAGAACTGAACATTTGGAACACAAAATACTCAATAATCGCCAATTAACTCAATTTCAAATGGAAATCGAAAATCGACTGCATATCGTCCCTCACATGGCAAACTAGTGATATTGTATTTATGACTAATTTTAAATTTATGACTAATTAGTATTTCCCAATGATTGCATTTTTTGTGTGTATTCTATGTCCCTAGTATAGATTTACAGAAATTAATGAAAATGTTTTGTATTGTGGGAGAGTAAATGTAATTTTCTAAATGTCTTTAAGTAAACACAGTGTTGTAAAAGTACCGTATTATATGAGGGTTTCTGCAATTTTCAAATTGTGTTATAGCAAAACTGTGTTATAGGAGGGATACCTGCATATATGAAAGTTTGCTGCGGTCACAGTTCATATTTATAATCAGTCATCAAGAGTAAGTGTTTCTTCTGAAGATGAGGAGCAAAAGGAACTTGCAATAGATTTTCTCAAAATAAGTTTAACCACTATTACAGAAATTATGGATCAGTTATGCAAAATGATCCAAATTAATGATAGAAATTCAAAGGCAAGATGAAGTGTCATGGATGCGATGTGTCGGTATCGACAATTGCTTGCTGAAGGAAAGAGGAAAAGGTAAACGACATTTGATGACTTTTTAACAAAAAAACAAAACATGTCAAATGAGGAAGAACCTTCCTCATCACAAACATAAATTATTTACTGAAATATTTTTGATTTTCATGAATGATTTATGAATAAAATTATTTACTTGAATATTTTTGATTTTCATGAATGATTCATGAATAGAATCATTTACTTGAATATTTTTGATTTTCATGAATGATTTATGAACACAAATCGATATGCAATAAAAAATGTCTATAATTAATATAATACAATAGTAATAATACATATTACAAAATAAAATTAAAAAATAGTACATATATTTTTTTATTCACTGTTCTGTTTCACCTATTTCATTATTTATGTGTTATGATGACTTTGTTTAATTCTGTTTCATTTAGTGCTTGATTTCTTTGGAACGTATTCCCTGCATTAAGTGGGGTCTTACTGTATAATGAAAATATTAGTATTCAAGACTGAATTTAATAAAACCAAATAAAATTCATTTTATTTCCAAGGCATTTATGTATGGAGTGTTAAACTATAGCATTCAATTTTCTCTTCTATACTAAAAAGATCATTTAGAAATTAAATCTAAAATTTGACTATTTTATTAGCTTTTATAGGTTGATTAGAAATATTATTTAAATATAGAGAGTGCTCCTAAAAGGTCTGGCCAAATTTAAATCACAGATACTGATCATCAAAACAAAGCAAAAAGGTTCTATAAACATGAGTCCAGAAATATTTCTTTTTTGAGATATTACAGGATACAATATGATATGCCACATATGTTACCCTTATAAAAGCAAATATCATGCTTTATTTCTAACCATTCACAGATTGTCCCAGTATCTTGCAGAGTGTTGTGATTAATGTACAGTTCATTTTGTTACAGTTGATGGCAAACCACAATTTATTACAGCCATTATGAGACTAATAGTTCTATTAAATTGTATGCTTTTATACCCTGTGCTATCTCAAAAAGGAAATATTTCTGGAACTATGTTTATATAGATTTTTTGCTCTGTTTTGATGAGCAGCATCTGTGATCTAAATTTGGTCAGATGTTTTAGGAGTATCCTGCATACTGTATATAAAATGAAATTTCAGTTTAATTTTTATTATAATTCAAATATATTAACTGTTTGAATTTGCCAAAATATAACAGACAAACCATTTATATCTTCATTCATTACTTAAAAATTATGTGTATGTGTGTATATATATATATAATACACACACAATTATTAGACAATAATTATATATTTGTGTGTGTGTGTGTGTGTGTGTGTGTGTGCGTGTGCGTGCGCGTGCGTGCGTGTGCGTGTGTGTGCGTGTGTGTGTACACAAAAATATACATTTCATACTTCTACTATTATTGGTAAGAAACATTATCAACTGAAATAGACATATATGAACTTCTGAGAAGTTCATATATGTCTATTTCAGTTGGTAATTTCTCAAATTTAGTATCAGCACATGAATGCACTAATTATGTACTTGAGTACTAAAATCAACTCTATTTTCTATAAAATTTTTCAATCAGTTTGGACTCTGAGAGCCTTATATAATAATTAAATACTTAGATTTATTTTGATTTGTATTATAATTACAGTTTTAGAATAAAGGAGGTAACAGTTTTACTAAATATTAAAAGAACTGCTTTTTTTATCCTAAAGTTTTAGCAGTAAATATTGTTGAAATTGATGTAAATCAATTATTCAATAGTTGAAGTTTTGTTTAATAATATAGTTCTTGATTATTTACAGAAGACATTTGCAAATAAATTGACACCAATTGGATATTATGAGAGAAAAGAACGATATGATGGAGATATTGTTTGGATCATCACATGATGCGAATTATTTATAAATTATTATTTTTTTCCTCTGTACTGAGGTCAGGCCCTCTTGTAACTTGAGGCCCTAAACTGTAGCTTATGCATAAATCCAATGTTGTCATTATTCAAGAAAGAACATACGTATACTAGGTTAGGTTAGGTTATGTTAGTTAAGGCGCCATATCTCACGAGGGATATTCTGTATCTGGCAGCAGCCACCTATAGATCCCATCACAGCCTGGCCAACACCCATGATGGGGTCAACCGATGTGGGGTTCAACAGGCCGGGCCCGAACCCCTCCTGAAAAACTGGAGGTGTTGGACCCGGATTTGAACCTGGTCCTCTAGGGTGGTAAGCCACCGCTCACTCAATTGCTCCAAAATTAATTTATTCAATTCAGTCTCATACCTTGTAAACTTTCATCTATCTCATACACAAGCAGTTTTGTTTTTCCTGCATTTATTCTGATCTTCACCTTCTCACAATTCTCATTCAGCCATGCAACAAGCATCCAATACTTGTTTTGCATGACTATTTTGTTCTCCTCTCTTAAGAGTGAACATTGAGAGCAGACACTTAAAGAGGAGACCAGAATAAAGCAAAATACACTTTCTTATCATTTATCTTCATGTCTAATTCACTTACATAAGCTTTCCATACATTTATGTATATATTGAATAGTCATGGGGGCATCATAATCCTTGCCTCATTTTTTACTTGATTGCAAATTACTATGACATATCTTTGTTTATTCTCATTCTCATGTAACTCTCAGCATATATTGCTCTCACTCTCAAAGCAGCTGCTCATTCATATAATATTCATTCAATACTTTCCACTGCTTATTTCTATTTATTCTGCATATGCTTTGTCACGATCAACAAATGCACAGAATTCCCTTTTCTTCTTTGCAAATACTTTTTCACAATCATATATTTTAAATATCTAGTCCACACATTTACTTCTATTTAAGAAAACCACACTATACATTTCCATCAATCACTTTCTTTACTCTTAAAATACCAAAAAACCTTCCCAGCATACTCATCAGACTTATACTCCGTATAATTATTGTACTCAGCTTTATAGATCTTCATCTTACAGATGAGCACAATCACAGCCTTAGTCCAATCAACTGGAACCACACTATTCTTTCATTGCAGTTTGTAAAATGTATGCAACATCTATGCAGTCATGCTTCATCATCTTAGCCATGATCCCATTTGTACCAAGGCTTTTACTATTTAAATATATTAATCATATTATTCATCAATATATGTGTAAACATATTCATCCTGTTAACATTCCCTATATAAGAGATAAGAACAGGATGAATGCAGTCTTCTCTCTCATTGGCTTAAAAAGTTCATAGAAATACTCTTAACATCTAATAATTATCCCAAGTTTATTCATCATCATCTTTCCATTCTTATATTTCACATCACATACTCTCATCTTGTTCTCTATATCACTGCAATCCAAATTCTTATGCACTTTGGAAATATTTATTTGTTCCTTTCAAAATCATTCTGTAGCATCCCATATCTTTTTTCTATCCTATTCTTGTTGACTTTCGTCACTATTGTCATCATAATTCCCGACCAATTTTTCCATACTTTCTGACAGTCAAATCATCTTTTACAGCCATTCATTAATTTCCACAACATTCATTCAGCATTTTATTCAGTTCCCACTTTCACATGTGTCATCTACAAGAGCATATATATCAACTAAAAAAAATATTTTGCAGATCTATCATCTTTACCATCATTCTATCATTCATGTACCAGTTCTCAATCATTATTGAATAATATATATTTTTAATATATAATAAATGAATATTCATAATAATATGAAATAAATGCAAAACTTGCTTCTACAGGTATCCCTCCTATTACACGGCTTCTTACAACATGGTTTCGCTCTAATAAGATTTGAAAATTGTGGAAACCCTCAAGTAACACAGATTTCTACAACATGGTTTTTGCTTAACACATTTAGAAAATTACATTTACTCTCCTACAACACAAAACATTTTCATTAATTTTGGTAAATCCATACTAGGGACACACAATACACATAAAATGCAATCATTGGGAAATACTTTGCTAAAATTAATCATAAATGCAATTTTGCTAGTTTGTCTGTGAGAGGGACGATATGCAATCTATTTTCGATTTCAATTTGAAATTGAATTAATTGGCAATAATTGACAGTTCTTGGATAACAATAAGTTTTTATTCTTCAATAGAGGAATCTGAAAAAAAAAGAAAACTTTTTTATTCATAAATTTTTTTGAGTATATGTTAAGGAACGATTGTATTTTAGTGGGTTGTAGCAGGTTAGATTACAGATTTTGTAAAGATAGCAGAAGATACTCAAACTTTAAATGCATTAAAAAGTTCAGAAAGTGAAGTTGATATTCTTTTCTTCTTTTTTCTTTTGTATGGTAAACTTGGTGGCTAAATTTTGATTGCCCCTTTCCACTCAAATAGAGTACTAAGGGAGCCATTATGGGCAAAAAAAAATAAATGCAAAATATAGAAGCAGCAAAGAAAAAAAAAAAGAAAACTTTTTTATTCATAAATTTTTTTGAGTATATGTTAAGGAACGATTGTATTTTAGTGGGTTGTAGCAGGTTAGATTACAGATTTTGTAAAGATAGCAGAAGATACTCAAACTTTAAATGCATTAAAAAGTTCAGAAAGTGAAGTTGATATTCTTTTCTTCTTTTTTCTTTTGTATGGTAAACTTGGTGGCTAAATTTTGATTGCCCCTTTCCACTCAAATAGAGTACTAAGGGAGCCATTATGGGCAAAAAAAAATAAATGCAAAATATAGAAGCAGCAAAGAACTTAGTTCAAATTATAAAAGCACTACATGCAGTCATAAGCTATCAAATCAGTTTTTAATATTAATCATAATAGTAAAAACGTTTTCGGTATCATGGATACCCTCTTCAGTTACATGGAATACTTTATCGAACATAAATCGAACAAATTATAATTTGTTCGATTTATGTTCGATAAAGTATTCCATGTAACTGAAGAGGGTATCCATGATACCGAAAACGTTTTTACTATTATGATTAATATTAAAAACTGATTTGATAGCTTATGACTGCATGTAGTGCTTTTATAATTTGAACTAAGCTTTGATAGGATGAAGCAGTTGTTGAAAAGTAAGTTTATAATTCAGCAAAGAACTGTTCCAACTCAATCTGTGATGATGCGTATGAGTACCTAACCCAGTAAAAGTTGATATTGTTAAAGAAAAATGTTCTCATTTTTAATGAACAGCGATAAGGAAGATGTAATTATTAAATGAATGTTATATAGGCTGTATACTTTTTTCTTTTTGTTTTATGTATATTGTTTTTTGGGTCTTACATATATATTTTTTCTTTTTTATGTTTCATGTTATTAATATTCTTAATAAAAATTAAGTTTCTTATGTGGAATTAAAGAATTTATTTGTTTTTAGTTGATTTTAACTCTGCTTTTTGTATTGGGTTCAGGTTTCATATAATACGGTTTCACACAACATGGTGTTTTTTAGGAACCTATCTAGCATGTTATAGGAGGGACACCTGTATTTCAATAGGAATATTGAAATAGAATTGCACTATCATCTTAATTTATTAAATTCTGTTTTTATGAAAGAAATATTTCAAAATCCTATAAGGAAATAAAAACTCAAAAATATATAATATGCATACAAAGACCTTTAAAATATTATAATTGCATTTATTACTAAGTTGTAAAAATATTAATTGTTCAAAGGAATCAATTATTGATATATAAAATTTTTAATTTTTTTTTATTAAATCAAAGGTTTTGAGTAACAAACATGAAATAGAATAACATCAAGCTGCTCTTTAAGGTTAATCAATAATAAACGAATTTAACAGCACTTCTGAGCAGTCCAAAAAAGTCTTTATTCCATCAATATTTAACTTAGAGGAACGTTTTTGGCCATCTTTCAAAGGCCATTATCAACTCACAGATCGTTTTTTTAAATTTTAACAATGTACATTAAGGAACAACTGAGGAGTTCCGTTTCTGTTCTTTCTAGAAGAAAGAACAGAAACGTTATTGGTTAACGTTTAGAAGAAAGAACAGAAACGTTATTGGTTAACGTTTCTGTTCTTTCTAGAAGAAAGAACAGAAACGGAACTCCTCAGTTGTTCCTTAACATACATTGTTAAAATTTAAAAAAACGATCTGTGAGTTGATAATGGCCTTTGAAAGATGGCCGAAAACATTCCTCTAAGTTAAATTTTGATGGAATAAAGACTTTTTTGGACTGCTCAGAAGTGCTGTTAAATTCGTTTATTATTGAGTAACAGATTATGTTCATTTTTGTATAAAATAAATTGTATATTAAATTAGCAGAATATTTTAAAAAATTAAGTAAAAAATTCATTTCAGAGAAAATAATTCAGCATAGAAATGGATCAAAAAGCCAAGCAAAATTTTTTATCAATTTTTGTTTTAAAATATATCATTAATATTACTGTAATACTATAGATGAAAAATCTAGCTTTAGTTTTAGATCTAAGGGTATATAACTCAACTTAGTTCATTTTATAAAGTAAAAGTTGTAAAAAGAATATATTTTTTAAATAATTTTACTTACTTTATTACTCAAATACATATAAACTTTCTTAATTCTCACTTATTCATCATGCAAATGTTTGTATTCCAACTATTAGATAGAAAAATGGCTTGGAACAAATAGTTTTAATGTGCATATCATCATAAAATGAAATTCACAAGTTTAACATATGGATATTAAATAATTATTAAGTTATAACTGTTTAATATTCACAAAATTAATTATCTGAAAACTAATATAAGATGCAAGAAACTCAAAGATGACAACAACTTTTTAACTATCCTCTGAAATTAAGTTTGTATAATTGTCATCAGATTATTTTATTAATGTACTGGAGATATTGAAAAATCTAGATAACTGAAAATTATATCATTAAATAAGATGATGTATTGTAATGACTTGGATATGCCATTAAAGCAAGCTGTTGTTAGAATGCCAAATAAATGAAATGTTATTCTGTATTGCTCTTTTGGTTACAAAAAAAAAATGTTTCCAGCTGGAAATTTCTGATATATATAAATAATATCAGAAATATAAATATATCTAAACTCTCTTATTTACATTTGCACTAGTTTATATAGGCTATTAAGTAATTATTATGATGAAATAAAGCATTATTATGTACTATATATAAACTACTGTTAGCAGGATATATATAATTTTTAATTTAATTTGTAATTTTATCATAATACAATGCATATGTACAGTTTGCATTATGTTATAATGGTTAATACAACTTCTGATAACTTTACTAATGACAATATAATCTATTTATATAATTTAATTATTTTAAGCATATGAAAAATACAAGAAAAATATTCTGAAAAATCAAACATGTAACAGCCACTTAATTAAATAAGTTTCATAATCTTGATAAAATGACTGATTTTATATTTAAAATTACAAAATTTTATTGTTAATTTTTATTATAATGATAATATACAGTTTTCCTAAAATACCATATGTCTGAAATGGCACAAGTTGGACTATGCACTGTTAAAAATTAATGTGATTTTTCTTGTTTTACATGTCTGAAAAAAGCTCATAAATGACTGAAGGTAAAAATTTAAAATTTCAGGAAATATTATATTTACTAAGATTACAGTAAATTTATTAATTCATTCTGCTATCTTGAAATAAACTGCAGCTGATCAAATTTTTTAAATTGAATTTTTTCTTTATATTACAATAAAGTTAAAAAGGTCTAAAATATATATTTTTTAAATTTACAAATTAAATAACTTCTTTAAATATATATCTTGATTAAAATATCTAAAAGAATCATTAGCTATAAATATTATCTGTAGATAAATATAATTTACTCAATGAACTATGAAATCATCTTCAGAAAAAATACAATTGAATTTTGGGAAATTTTTGACACTCTATTATATATTATTAACAAATAATAATTATTGAATATTTAAAGTAAATTTTATGAGCTCATTATACAGACAGATAATATAGTTTTTCAATTTTAAGTATTTGATCACCATTTTATATTAAGCTAGCAAACAATAAAACAATATTTTAAGAAACAAAATTCATAATAAGTCAAAAAATGAAAGATAAAACATGTAAACTGAATGTAACCTAAACACGTAACTGAATGTAAACTAAATCATTTAATTTACAAAAATCACCAAATTTATTTCTTTGAAATCATTACATTTTTTCTTATCTCTGTTTAATAAAAGTGATTTATAATTTTTGCCAATGGAAAGAATGTAATGATTATTATATAACTAAATAATGATCATTTGTTTAAATGTTTCTTATTGCTGGAACAATATAATCTATATCTAGTCTGATAACTGTATTATAATGATTGATTGCTCATGATAGCTAAAAGTAAATCTCATTAAATAGTAATTACAAAGGAAACATTTTCAACAATGTCTATTTTTTTAACATTGGATGATGATAAAATAAGTTTGTCAAAATATCTGGTCATTTAGATTTGTTTTATTTTAATTCTTAAGTAAAATTTAAGCACTTATTGTAATATAGGAGAAAAATATTGATTCATATAAGAATTAACATTTTTGGCATATTATGCCATCCTGAAGATAGCATAATACGCCATAAACCTTAGTTCTTATACGAATCAAAGTTTTTTTCCTATATTGCAATAAGTGCTTAAATTTTACTTAAGAATTAAAATAAAGTAGGTAGTAGTACATAAAGTAAAACAAGCATTTAGATTTGATTGTTGTAAAATGTTATCTGACTGCATTTTTCAAAACTTCAATACTAGGTCACTAAAAATTAAATCACACTATCATTTTTCTGCTTGAATGTTTCTATAATGAATTTTCATAATATATACTGATATTTACAATTCCAATAGAACTATAATTTAATAATCTTGTTTTTCCAATGTAATTAAACAAGTTTGTACAGAATAGAAAATGATAATTCATCATTTGAATTCATATAATTATTTTATATTATAATGATTATTAAATTGTTTGTTTTTTTAAAAATTATATTCCAGTTAGATATTTATTTTTTAAATTATGTAAGATTATTAAAATAATTATTCTTCAAGTTATAATGCAAATTATAAATTTACTTATTGTTTTACTTATTTACTTATTATTTATTAACTCTTTTATAATAATTAATTGGCTTTTTTTACTCTAATTCATTCTTTTCAATTTAAATTAAAAATTTATGAACATAATTAAAATATATATACTAATGTTTTTTAAAATTTTTATTTCAGAATTACCTGCAGAAGAAGGTAAATAATCATCATTAATTTTTATTGCACTTTATTATTAAAATAAAACTTTCTTAAAATTCTTAAAATTTAACTTTTTTAAAACTTTAAAAAAACTTATTTAAATTTAAATAATAATTCATTTATTTATATAGGTTTCTCTTAGAATAAATATTCATTTATTTATATAGGTAAAGCATTATGGCAGCTTATTTTAGAACAGTTTGATGATCTTCTTGTGAAAATTTTACTTTTAGCAGCTATCATATCTTTTGTAAGTTTATAATTTTGTAAATTTGAAAATAAAAATAAAGAAATAGTTTGAAGATTAATGATATGTATTTTAGGTATTAGCTATTTTTGAAGAACATGAAGATAAACTTACTGCATTTGTAGAACCATTTGTTATTTTACTTATTCTTATTGCCAATGCTATTGTTGGTGTATGGCAAGTAAGTATTAAGAAATCAAATTTTAAAATTAATTTGCAATATTTAATGAATGATAATTTAATATTTTGTGTATACTTGCAAAATAAAAAATAAATTGTACTTTATTTAAAATATTAAAATGAAAAATTATGAAATATTTTAATTAAAATAATCTTAAAAATGAAATTTCTTTCATAATGAAATTTAAATACTGTAAATAATTTTCTGTCCTACTCATATTACATTCAGGATTCCTCACCAAACTTGGCTGACTAACAAATAGCTGAAACCCTTTCAGCTCTTTTTTACTTGTATTTATCATTACAACATACTTCTTCTCCCTTTTCAGTCTTGCTTTTGGCCTTGTATCCAAACTACAATTAACAACAATTAGTTTTGGTGGTTACTCTTTCTATACTTAGCTTTCTTCAATGTTGAATGTATTGCTAAAAATATAGTATTGAGTGTAATTTATTTTGCAGAAAGATTTATATTGAATGCATGGATAAATTATTAATATCTTATTAAATTGCCTGAAATAATATATGAAGAATTATTACAAAACAATTTATTTTTATTTTAAAGTTAATAATAGCATTAAAAAATAAATATTCAATATTTTAAAATAAGAATTTTATTTTAAAAATATAAATTTGTTATTTTTTTATTAAAATTTATAAAATTTTTTAATTTTAAAATTTTTAAAAAAAATTTTAAAATATTTATTATTATTATTTTTTTAATTTTATGTAATCAAATTGTTAAAAAACAAATAAAAAAATATTAATTGAATTAAATCATCTTCAAATTTTGTGTCGAAAGATTTCTAATGATAGTTTTTGTTAAACAGGACGTTTTTAATGATGAGAATTTAGATGAATGCGAAAATTATTCTCAGTACTGAGATAAAAAATATTTATTAAAATATACAAAAAAGTTTTGAAACTGGACAAAAAAAAATATCGATATTTTGTTAGATTTAGAAAATGGGATAAGAAAGATATGTGGATCATTCCATTTTGAATCAGCCAATGGTGGTCGCTGTATGATTTTTGATTTTGATGAGTTTTGGCTTCTGAGATAAAAAATATTTATTAAAATATACAAAAAAGTTTTGAAACTGGACAAAAAAAAAATATATCGATATTTTGTTAGATTTATAAAATGGGATAAGAAAGATATGAGGGTTATTCCATTTTAAATCAGCCAATGGTGGTCGCTGCATGATTTTTGATTTTGATGAGTTTTGGCTTGATGTTTATGTATATTCCCAAAGGCTCAAAAATAAAATTATTTACTTTAAAAAAAAAATTTAATTTCTGAGATATGAGAAAGAATGTGTGTGGAGGCAGACTAAAATTTGTATATTTTGTACTTTTTATAATCGCATATAGTTTTTTATGTGATTAGCACCGAGAGGGGAAATGGGTATCACTTAAAAGCATATAAAATGAGGTTTTCAACCTTGTGTATTTTGTTTAAAAAATTCTAGGATTAACTAGTGTTTTGACACTCCAAACTCTGCAGAGGAAGATTGCATTTTTTCATAACTTAAGAGTTTTTAACACTAACACAAACAGAGATAACAAAGTTTTTTCTTAATCTCTCATTACCCAAGCATAAGTAGATTTACAATAAAAATTATGAACCTTATTCTTTTATTCCTTCATATTGAGAGGTGGAATAGGTATCACTTAAAAGCATATAAAATGAGGTTTTCAACCTTGTATATTTTGTTTAAAAATTCCTAGGATTAAAATTTGCCGAGTTTGGAGTGTCAATTAATTTCTGAGATATGAGAAAGAATATGTATGGAGGCAGACTAAAATTTGTATATTTTGTCCTTTTTATAATCGTCTGTAGTTTTTTATGTGATTAGCACTAAGAGGTGGAATAGGTATCACTTAAAAGCATATAAAATGAGGTTTTCAACCTTGTATATTTTGTTTAAAAAATCCTAGGATTAACTAGTGTTTTGACACTCCAAACTCGGCAGAGGAAGATTGCATTTTTTCATAACTTAAGAGTTTTTAACAGTAACACAAACAGAGATAACAAAGTTTTTTCTTAATCTCTCATTACCCAAGCATAAGTAGATTTACAATAAAAATTATGAACCTTATTCTTTTATTCCTTCATATTAAAAAAAATGGTCAAACCTGGAAAAAATTTAAAATTTACCAACTTTGAAGATAAAAATTTCTTTGTG